>VWYO01008068.1:222433-274217 GCA_013400275.1 Rhadina sibilatrix
GACACTGAGGTGGATTTAGGACTGTTAGACGCATGCAAAAACATGTGATTTTCTTTGTAAGAACATCCTAACTTCAAGGACTGGAATTAAGCTGTTTATATGAGAGCAAATTCTGAAAGTATTTTGGTCACTGGAGTATTATGCCAAATGTCAATATCCTCTTTTTATTATCATCCAGTACTAGCACAAATTAATTGTGATTTATCAGAAAAAAAACCACATATCCAACTCCTATATCAGACTATGGAAAATTTGGGCTTTCAATCTGGTTTTTCACAATTTAAACATAAGAGCTTTACTTCAAGCAAGCTTTTGTTAGAGACATAATAATAATAATAATAATTATTATTATTATTATTATTACTATTTTTATTTTTTTTTTAGTTAACTTATTTGGTGGAGAAAGAAGGGGAAATCTGCTTGAAGTTTGCAGGTTGAAGTGACAGTGCTTGCAGTAGCAAGTCCTTATAGAAGGTTTTGTGTTTGCTCCCGAAACAACTCAGTGGATTCATGTAGGGTCCTGGCAGAGTGTGTTCCCTGGCAACTTCTCTTTGACTACAAAATAAATAAAGAAAAGAAAGTGCAGTGAAAGCCTTTATACTTTTAATTTTCAAATCCGTTTTTTAACTAAATTTCTTTTGTTATATTAGTCTGCTTTCTGCCTCTGCATATGTCAGCATTAGGTGTACTCCTTAGTCAGGATAAACAAAATAGTATTCAGCCATTTTAGAAGATCTGCAGAATTTTTTTCATTAAAACTACAGGTAATAATGAATGGACTCTGATGTCCCCTAGAGACAAATTCCTTGCCATGTGCCAGACCTTTTGTTGTAGCAGTTTGATATTTCTTCCAGTGGCACAAAGCTGGCAGGGTTGGATGGCTCCCTGCCCTGAACTGTGCATTTTGGGGCACAGTAACCAGGACAGCACAAAGCTCTGCTCTGCCAAGGCAGCCTTGATTGGGTGTGAAACATACCCACTGAGGGTCTCAGTGGCTTGGGAGTGTCAATAAATGTAATAATAATAATAATAATAATTATTATTATTATTATTATTGTTGTTATTAGTATTATTATTAACATATAACAATAACAACTAATAACAACTATAATCTATATAAAAATGCAGTGGAAATGAAGGTGTGACAGCCAGCTTCTTACATGCCCACCAGCTTTTCCCAGACAAGAAATTATCTCATGACACAGTTTGCAGTATTCAAACATTTTTATGCTTATTTGTTAAAAGTGTAGCAAAAAATGCTCTTGCAGCACTGTCTAATCTTTTGTGTATGTGTCAAGGCACAGAGACTTCTGGCCAGACATTCATCAGTTCTCCCTGCTTCCTGTCTTCCTTTCTTTCTTTGTCAAGTTGAACTGGAATTTGATAATTCTTTAGGTCCCTGATCAGGATTTCAGGATTTTGGAAATATGGCTTATTCCTATCATAACACCAATTTTTTTTTTTCCTTGAAATACACTTTACAGTATTATTCAGTTGGACTCCTAGTTAATTCCATACTGTGCTCCATCAAAATGATTCTGGTAATATTACAATTTCTATGTATGTTATATTTTCAATAATATTTATGCAATATTACCATTTCTACTTATATACAATTTCCAAACATTCTGAAATCTTTTCCTCTCATAATCATGATTTCTTTTCTATTAAAACAGGGTTGAAGTGCCAAATTTCCCTCAAAATGCACCTAGTTTACATATTTGTGCAAAATAAGTAATGAGTAGAATTGGCATCTACTGATTTTCATACCAATAGATGCACACTCACACACACATAAACCAAAAGGGAGGATCAAACCCCCAACACCTACAAAAAATGCAGGAAAATGTTACCAGGGACACAGCCACCTTCAATAGACTGATATGAAAGGACTCATCAGAATTAGCCAACAAACACATTTATAACAGTAATCCTAGTCTAGACAAGGTCTTATAATTTAAAAGAAGATTTTCTGAATCATCTAAGAGCTATTAGTCTTCCAGGCCTCAAGATGGGATCCCAGATGAACCAGTTTCAGGTAAGAGCAAAACATGACAGAACAGTTTAAAAAGGTCAGTTACAGAACAGACAAAGTGGATAAGATACTTTAAGCTTCATGTGCTAGACTCAAAAACACAAAAAACCCCCACCCAAACACAAGCCAAAACCTGAAAGACTTAAATATCATTAGAAAACTGCATTTTTAGAAAATCCTTGATAAGTGCAAAAACATGTACCTGTATTGAAGACATTCGAAAACAAAAAACCCGAAAATTCTTATAGGAGATTTAATTTCCTAAAACAGATCAAAGCAAAAATCCACCTGCATAAATCAAGTTAAAACTAAAGACATTATGAAAGACAATTTTTTCCCCTTGTAAATAAGTTGCCAGTGCCTGACAGCTTTCCTATTGATTTTTATTTTAGAAACTGCTTAGTTCCCCTCTAGCAGTCACAAGTAGAGAGATCTTATTCTCAGCATGTTTCCTAGATGCTTTCTGCTTCTACACTATTTTTTAAAAAGGCAAAAGTATCAACGAAAGCAATTCCTATAGGCTGGTGTCCACAGTTAAAAGAAAATCTACATTCTTGCTAAAGTAAATGGTACCATCAGAGACTTCTGTTTCTGGCAAGACTAGGAGAGATAAAAATTACTCTACTTAAAAAGAGACCACTCACATTAGATGGACATAGGAGATGATTCAATCTCCCCTCTACAAATGCATCCCCAGACACATTTGATTTAAATCCTACAGAGGATGAAAGAGTTATTCAAAGTTATATTAACTGTGAGGTTTGCTTCAACACCTGCACTAAACTGCTTCAGTAAAAACCACTGATGAATTTCAGAAAATCTGGTAATTTTAATACTAACTAAGACTAAAGTGCTATGGTTAAGGGTGGCTACAAACAATGTGCAAAAAGAAGGGACTGAGACAGTGTGGTCACAGTTTGCATCTCATCTTTTTGCTGCTCTCATGAAAAATGAGCATACTAGACCATTTTTTTCCGTCAGAAGTTTCTTGCTGCCACCTTGCTTTATAAAAGTACATTTATTTAGTCAGGCAGCTGACCTCAGGAGAAAGAGAAAAAGGCTTGTATAAATCCAAGCGTGAGGCAAATATTCCTTCTCTTATATTCCATAAAATGTTTTCAATGAAATATTAAGTGCATGAACTTACTCTCAAATTATATTTTGGATAAGGCACTGATGTCATTGTGGTGCCCTTCACATTCCATCAGTTTATGCTATGTTGAATAGTAAAACATTAGGCAGAGGTCATTTATTTCAACAATAATCATCCCTGTAAGAGTTGAAGAGAATGTTGCTTCTCTAACAATAGCAACAGGATAACACATCCCACTTCCCTTTCATTTGGCTACTGAATTGTTGCACTGCACTAAAAGGATTAAGCATTGCATAATAATTGCAATATCAAGATAAATGTGACTAAGGCAAAGCACATTAGGGGTGTTTCAAGGCACACATTCTCATTTAATCTTTGTACAGAGGCTCAGAAGCTCGGCTCTTGTAATACAGACAAAACTGGGAAAGTTTTTGGTACGCTTAATAGAAGATATAAATGTAAAATTTGCATTATTATATGTCAATTCAGGACATACAAGCAGCCTAAAAAGGATTTTTTTAAAAAATAAAAATAAATATTAATAAAAAGTTATTTTGTCTATTTGGGCACCATATATAGTTTCAACATAATACTTGATTTGATAGAACTGGAGTATTTATTGCAAATTTTTTGATCAGTGATCAATCCCTAGAGATAAGCACTAGCAGTCAGAGGCTTTAGATATTCCCCAATCTTTGGATCTTGAGTAACCTCTTTTACAAAACACTTCTCAGTGGCCATTTTTTTTTCTCAAAAAAGAAGGCCTTTGGAATTTTAATTAAGCTCTTATTTGAGCAAAAATTACTCCTGCATCTGAGATTCTCAGTAGGGTCAATATATTAATAGTAATAAAATAAATAAATAGAAAACCAAAAGTGAGAAACCTGTTGAATCAGATTTTTTTACAATTAGATAGAAGAGGTTTGATTCAAATTTTCTTTAATTAAAATTATTATAATTTTAGCCAAATTAATCCAGTATATGCTTTGAACAAAAGTATAAACCACAAATGTAGTTAAAATTGTCAAATGAATGATACATTAATGAGGGAATATTAGCAAGATGACAACTTTGTAAAAAGCATAATCGGTGTAATTCTGAACTATTTTATTTTATTTTATTTTATTTTATTTTATTTTATTTTATTTTATTAATTAATCAAAATTCTAGATTAAAACTTTAAAAATCTATGATACAGAAATACAATATATGGGAATGTTGTTCTTTTTTTACCTGTTAACTATTTTATTCTATACACTCCTTAATATTGCTTTTTGTTGCTTTATTTTTTCTTTTTCCTTTTTTTTTTCTTTTTTTTTTCTTTTTTTTGTGAAGAGGGAGAATTCTTCAGGAGCTGGGGAACTTCATTGATGTAAAATTACAAATTTGATATGGCTGTGGAATTATGATAAAATCCAATGGAGACCAGCACTTTTGTTAGCTAGGACCTTTGAAGGTTTGATACTGTTGCCATGTCTTTGAAAAATATATTTCTATTAAGATCAAAAATACCTCTTTCTGTAAATTTTTAAGGCAACAGCGCTGAATATTTTCACTTAAAAGGTTTGCCAGTTGCTTCAAACATAGCTGTGAGCCTTTTGTTTTCAATGCCTCTGCAATACCAAAACTTTCCACAGTCAGTGCTGCATAATTCATTTCCATGTATGAGTTCTAAAGACAAAAAAAAAAAAANTGAGTTCTAAAAAAGAAAAAAAAAAAAAAAAAAAATTGATAACAAACATACTAAGTCTCCTATAGGAATCTGAGGGGGTTTTGAGGAGGTTGTAGTGTGGAGAGCTCTAGAATCAGAGAACAAAGGCAGCACCTGATGAGAAGACCGGGGTGAGGAGTCCAGCACCAGCAGTGGTACCCAGGAAGGACTGGCCTTCCAGAGAGAGCATGGACACTGGGGAGTTTGCTACAATGCAGAAAACAACAGCACTGAAGGACTAAAATGAGGTCTAGGACCTACAAGTAGACACAGTGGGTAGAAGGAGAGGAGTGTATGAGCCCATTTTACACTGATCTGGCCAATTTTGAACTTGAAATCTTACTTATAGGAACAGTTGACTTCCTGATTATAAAAGCCCTTTGGTCTTCCTTGGGGATCCAGGACATTTTGTTCTCTTCATCTCAAAACAGGGACAAATTTCCCATCTCACCAGGCTGCATGTTTGACCATTTTTGGAGTTTTCTTTCTATAATATTTCAGCCTTACTTTCCATTTTGTCAAGGAGACCATCTCCTTCATAGTATAAATCCAGGAAGGAAAACGCTCTTAAGCTATTAGAAGAGAAAACTGTTCTAATGGTGCAAGACAGCACAGATATATTCTTCTTATAATTATTAACTGTAAATTCTTTGAGGAGGTGGGAAGGAAGATACTAATATTAAGCTATATCCATCTATGAAATTTCAATATATATGCTGAATTTGGGATAGACCTTTATTGAGTGTGGCCAGCATGATTTTTCTGACTTGCCTCCAACCCATCCAGCACATACAAGTTGATTAGCTTGTTCATTAGTTCTCTTATCCGTGATTACATCTGCCAAGGACACTCCAACCACAGCCTCCATGCACTCCATGCTGGGTTATTCCCAATTCTCTAAGCCTGGCCATGTAAACATCTAAGCTTATATATCCATCAGTTTTGATGAGAAGTCACACAGGCATAGGGGTCCATGTGCCCAAATGTCTTTCTGGAGCTGGAAGAGATTGTATGTTTATTCTTTTCAAAGTCAATACTCATCAAACTCTACAGATTGAGACTATTTTGTTTTTCGGGGCAGCCCTTGTCACATTCGTCAAAGTAACTGACTACTTCTTCACTCTTTCATTCATCTTTTTCTGTTTTCCAGACTTTTCATTCCATTGTAGCAGTTGCAGTGGATCAGAGCCATATGGCTCTGACTTTTAACTGCTGCAGCAAGCTGCTCTACCACCTGGCAAAGGAGTGATACAGACTCTGCTCCTTATTTCCAGAAATTCTGTGTCCCCTTTCACAGTGACTAGGCTTTTCATAAAGCAGTGAAAGGAAAGAATTAATCTGAACCCACTTAACAGACAACAGACAAATTTTTATATTGATATTTATTGAAAATATCTGTCTTTGAAAACTGCATGCAATACAGGGATTAATTTCTTTTTAACATCTTAACAGTGCAGAAGTCAAGGATAAATGTAATGATGACCAGAATGTACTTTGTAGATTTTTCAAGTAATCTTGCATCCAAAAGCAGATGTGGCATTTGATCTTCAAATACCACATATTTCAAAAGATCAATGGCAACCTCTTAAAAAAAAAAATCCTCTTAATTTTTTTTTTTTGTATTTCTAAGACAGTGTAATAGAACCAATGTTTATCCCTTCACCTTGCCATTTGGGCCATATAACATGTAAATGTTTTCCCATGTGGTCTCAAAATATTCAGTAATGTTTACACATTTTTCCCTTTAAAATTTCTAAGTGAAATCCATGTGTCATTAGCATTTGTACTGTAATTGAGGAGCAGCTTGAAGATCCACATGAAAAAAGAAACTCACAAAAAAACCCACCACAAGAGCACTTAAAAAAACCAGGAATTAAATATAGGCTCAGTGTCCTTACTTGAGGGTGCACTTTGGTGCACATGGAGCATGTGGTAACCTCCACAAACAACTTAAAATATATAAATTTTCTCTACATGTATGGTGTTGTCAAAGCTTCACATTCATCAACACCAGCATTTTGTGGAAGCGCATTTTCACCCTTGGCTGATCTTGATTTTATAAATCTGGCTGATCCTTGATTTTATAATATGCAGATTCCTTGGGGTTTATTTTGTTTGCAACTCGTTGGTCATAACCTTAAGTAACTGAGTAACAATCTTACTGATTGAAATGCATGCCACATGAAGAGGAACTATTTGTTTGTTCTCAAAGATTCAACAAAACTGTCATTTCTTGTCAATAAGAGAATGCTTGGTGAGGACACCTTCAAGGAGTTGTTGTTGTAGGTGAGGGTGGAAGAGTTCAGTGAGATATATCCTCACATTAGACCATAAATCACTGACTGCATATGTTTTATAACAAGCCATTTGGGGAAAAAAAAAAAAAAAAAAAAAGATGAAACATGGAAAGACAGAAAAAGCACTATGGAACAGAAGGAGTGTGAGGATAAATAAGGAAAGCAGGAAGGAAAGACTACCCTTTCAAGAAATGGAGAGTATTGGCTTGCCTGTCTGAAAGGGAACTGCTTATGTTCTAGAGTCTTGGTGAAGGAACAGAATATGGTCTCTGGTACGAGCGGTTTCCTATAACCACGCAATAATGACATTACAGTGACTTCTAACATCTCCAAGAAACTGGAGGTGCCTAAAAGAAAACCTCATAATATTGGAGGGGGGATGCAGGAGAAGTTAAACTTCTTAGAAAATTATGAGCCCCAATGATTCTGACTGACCACCCATCTTTCACTACTGCTTTGTCATGTGCTACTAAAGGCCGTTTTCAATTTCAGCTCACTGGACTGCTGCCAAGTCATAGCATGTTTTAAAGGGAACTTTGGCTTCAGTGAAGCCAAACAAACTGGGAAATGTAGAACCCTCTCTAAGGTACAGGGGAGTTACATTACATGCTGCTGCACAGTGAATTTCATCAGCTCCTCATGATGCGCTGTTAAAGAAAAAAAGAGCTCAGGGTCCTTTTATCCTCTGGAATCCAAGCTAAAATCCAGTATCTTTGTGACACCAAATAGAAATAATTCAGTAGCACATAGGAAGTGGATACTTTTATCTACTATTCTGACACCTTCTGGTCATAAGTAGCCTTGACTTTCAGTCCTTGTCGATTTGAAGGGGTTAGATACTGTCCATTTCTACTGTGACAGAGTTTTTTAGAACTTGGTTTTAGTCTCCAGCACTGCAAAATGCCTGTTTTAATGATGCCACAATAGAATCCCAATAGAATGGACTAGACAATTAAAAGTTTTTGCTGAAAATCCTGCTATTAAATTATTAACACACGGAATTCACATGGAACAGTGTTATAAATTACCCAGTCCAGCACCTGTCATTGTCTTCAACGAGTTGTACTGTGTCATTCTTGACTCTGATGCTCCCATTGTTAAGGAAGATGACTCACAAAACAAAGATTTCCCTCTTCTGCTCCACTTCCAATGTCTTCCTTCCTACCTTTCCAGAAGCATCGGATTGATCGAGTGTGCAAATGCAACACACTCGCTCATTAGCTGTTTAATTGGCAATTTAAGATCTGTTTAGCTAATTTCAGTATTTGTGATTTCCGTTGTGAACCAAATCATTGTCATGGTTACCATGCAGTTGATACGCTACACAAACACCTCAATTTTTTACAAATTTTTGCCACATCTGGGAAAGAATATCAACAATAATGGATTGTTGTTCCAATCCCAAAAACAGAAAATCCCCCAATACAGAAATGTTTCTCAGGTGGATTATCTTCTAGAATTTGGTAACTACCCCTCCTTGCCACACGCAGTAAACAAATTATACATAACAGATGCTTTTTTAAAGCCTGAAATAGGTTCCTCCAAGTGTATAGACCACAGAGACTTTTGAAAATACTGGGGGAAAATGCAGTATGCCCAAACAACAGAAGAGGCTATTTGTAAATTAAAAGGCAAGAATAAAGTACATACATGAAGCAAATGAAAGTTCTGCCATAACTGGGCAAAAATGGGCAATGGTTAACTAAGGTAGTTTTTGTTGGTTGGAGGTGTTTTGTTTGGTTTTGTTTGTTTTTTGTTTGTTTTGTTTTGTTTTGTAAAGGCTCAACACTATTATCAAAAGCAGGAAAAAGATGAAGTAACATAAGCTAAGAATGCATGATGATCACTGAGCTCTAATTATGGTGTGCTTTTTTCCCCTCCTTTTTATTTCCTATTTTAGGCAGAGAGAAACACACATTACAAAGTGAGAAGAATATATATTTAGAGGATAAGAGTTACAAAATGCATGTCTAAATTTGCTGATGAAGACACAATATTAGGTGCTCATGCACCTCTCTGTTAGCATAAGAGTTTGGTTTGGATTTTAAGAACACATTAGTGTAAGTATTTTAAATGAGATATACATTATTTACCCAATTCATCTACAGCTTTAAATTGTAAAACATGAAAGCCAAATGATTTTTTAACATCTTGATGTCACTATAGCACTGAATTATGATCACAAACTGACAGATGAAAAATATACACACTTGCCTGAGTCAGTGAAATAAGGATATGATAAATATTAAAAACTATAGCAACTTCACATAGGCATGGGTTTATGGGTCCTTGATCAGAAGGGAGGAGAGGAAGTAAAATCACCCATTTGATTATAACAATACTTTTTGAAACATAAAAGGAATAAAATCCTCGCCTTCAGAGATGGCTTCAAAGTGAACCTTATTTTTGTGTGTCCAGTAAAAAGGAGATACAATATAATTTAAAAACATAAGCAGGTGATCTTGCATTATTATCATCATCAGCTGCCTTAAGAGACTGTGAAAACCAACCAAAATCCAATATGAAACAAATTGGCTACTTTATTTTCTTGCTGCTTAGTGCTTTTCCTTCCACTGTCACTAACCTCATGTTTTAATTCCTCCTTCCTATTGCTTAGCTTAGTAAACCAACCAAAAAAAAAGAAACTATCCCTTTCTGAGATGCTGTCTGCTGGTTTATGAGTTCATAATTTGGTGTAAAGAAAAGCTTGAGTGTCAGTTTCTGGAGGTATCCCACTCTGTTTTTCATCTTTTTTCCAGGTATCATTGTTGAGTTGCGAACACAGTTAAAGAATTTTTTTTTTACCTTCTCTCCTCAGGCAGCAAAAGTTTACTTCAGTACAGCTGGTGTCTTATTCTTTCTTCTGAATTTTTCAGCATTTCTTCATACTATATTGCATCTAAGCTATGGTTTGGCCTGTGTTCTCATAGCAGATGAGCTCTGATCTGGAGCTCTGGGAAGGTTCATAGATAGAAGATAAGTCTGTCTTCTCAGATAACTTCTCAGATACATTCTATATCCTTCATTCATGTCCACAAATATCCCAACACTATTTTATTGGATGGTCATATCCTCAATCTTCTTTTTCTTTCCCTTAGATTTTCTCAGAGTTTTCAACACTGTTCTTTCCAGGGTCCTTGCTGAGTTAACTCTCAAAAATCCTGAGGCAGACTTTTATAAAAGAGTCCATTGGGCAAGTTTGTCCACAGTGTGCCTCTTTTTCCAGACAGTCTTTCTTTGAATCTACTGATTATTCAGGAATTGAAATTTCCCAGACATCTCCATTTTTGAGAAAAGAGCTCCTGGTTTCTCACACTCAACATGAAACAGGTCTTTGCAATAATAACTAGCTTATCTCACATAGCTTTGCTTTTGAAAGGAGTAGAAGACAGGTCTGAGGACCATGTGGAGGTTGATCTCATCTTTATTTTAAGGGTGCATAAAGACAATTTAGTCTGCTTTATGGTCTGGAATACCATGGAATTCTGTACTAAAATTCCTACATGGAGATGGAATAAATTCTATCAATAATTTAAAAAAAAATCTTTTTAAACCAAGTTCATGTTAAAAATTCTCATAGAAAATTTTATATTGAATAGATATCATTTTTCAAAAAAAAATACCTTCTGAACATAAGATGGGAAAAAGTTTTTTGGAGAAAATGGTTTTGTATGTGCATATTTAGTGTCTCAGCATAACTGCATTCTCTCTTACCACCAGTTTGTGGTATGACAGTTTGAAGAATGTCAAGCACGTTTAGAGAAGAGGGAATTTGCCAATTTTACAAAAGTGTAAGCTTGTTTTGGCAAAGGTCCACACAAATGGGCATGCATTTACCAGCTTTGTTAAAAAAAAAAATCACCTAATGAATCAGATATGAACAGATCAATGGCTCGTCTTCCCTTTTTGATAAAAGTCCAAGCTGCCACCTGTGCCAGGCTGGCTTCCACCTAAGCAATCTGCCACCCAGGGCTAGGAGGGGGATGTAATTACAGCAAGTGAGAGGGTAAGGAAGATCCTGCTTTGGAGTCACAGAATTATGTCTTCCTCACAAGTCAAAGATTTATCAAAAAGGGAAATACACAGTACAACAACTTCAATGTGCATTGAAAGAGAGCTGATGGACAGCACACAGCAAATCCTGCAATAACCTATTGCAGATTATATGTGAACGTAACCAACTCTTTCTCATCCTTCATTAAAACAGCTATTCAATAATCCACTATGTATTACAATTTGAATATTACCCCTATGAATCTTACTTATCTCTCTGATCTGCACAATGAAGAAGCTGAACTATTGTTTGAACAAGAACACTTCTGGTTTTGAAGAGGTCCTACAATTGGCCCCTTTCCATGTTTTCCAATTTCTCTTCATTGCAAGAGTACTTACATAAATCATAGAATCATGTGAACAACTCATGGACCATATCAAGGATACATTTTAAACACCATCAGCTAAAATCTTGCTCTGTCCTGCCTGTCAAGGCTTTTCAAAATGTAAGCACTCACGTGTTGGAACACCTGTTTATCTTTCATCATTTAATTTGATGGAAACTTTTTCCTATCATGTTTATTATCCACAAAAAAGTCATGTTTCTTCTCCCCCCACTTCTCACCCTAAGTATGAACCAGAGAGACCAGGATTTAGTCTACATCTAGAACAAAATACAGCACCTACAAATTAGTGCTGCTAAAAGCATGTTGATTATATTAACCCTCCTCAATGCTTACAGTAATAAGTAGACATCTTTTCTTCCAGTCTAGAGGGAAATCTTAGCAAGCTGGTCTGTCTGCAGAACCTCATGGACCATGCTCAGCTTCCAAAACAGATACCTAAGATACTGACAACACACACACACACGCAAATCCTAATCTAAATTTGCCTCTTAACAATAATCATGTTAAAGAGCACTTTCTGTAAATAACCTAGTTAGATGCACAGCTACTCCAGTCAATACTACCTGATAGAACAGTCCTTTTAAGACACATGGGGAAGTAATCATTTGAGCCAAACAAATTAAAGGGAATTAGACATCTTGGAAATCGGTAGGAATTAGTGTTCGTACCATTACTGCTCCCTTTCTTTTTTTTTTTTTTTTTCTTTCTTCAAGTGTTCTACGTTCAATGGAAAAAGAGATTTATTTGTCAGCCTATAGCATCAAGGTTCCTCAGTCTGTGAATATCTAATAGAAGATTGATTGCAGCTGGATGTACAGGCTCATTACGGAGGGATGTTTAAAGAGTGTGGTGATGAAAAAAGTCACTCAGAACAAACAGTAAAGCCAGGGAAAGGAGGATGTTAACAAGATAACCCACAGAATGTAACTAAAAAAACTTAGAGGATCATAAATACAGAAACTACTTTCATGTGTTGACACTCTTTTAAACACCAGTCAAATTAACCCCTAATTTCCAAGTAACTGTGGAGCTTGTTGACAACAGTTGACTCTGTGTAAGTACAGGTGCTTTTGCCTGGCCAAACAGAAGTGTAATATCCTGATGAAAATATACACACAAAGGCTTTTAAAATCATATGAAAGAAATTATGCAGAAAACCTGAGTAAAAAACAAAAGGTAGATATAAAAAAGCAACCAGCACTTTCAATACACTAAGTACACTAAATTTCAGTACATGATGACCAGAAAAGCTAAAGAAGAGGATTTTAAAAAGTCACTCTAGATTTGAACGCCTTGCGTGTTCTGCATCTTTACAACTGTTAAAAGACTGAAAAGTACCAAGGGTATCCTACAATTATTTTGCCTACTTAACATAGGTAATTATTTATATCTGATACCCTTTATCTTAGCACTATATTGTGAAAGTAACACTTTGAGTTCATAAGTCTTCTCTGGTACAAGGTCTCTCTCATTAGGAGTATGTCAAAAATCAGCTCTTACTTATATCAACATTGAATTATTAAAACTTTATTCTGTATTGAAAACTACCATTTCTGCAATCAGTAGAATAGACAATGAAGGAAGGGACACTTGGTACTACAGAAAAAAACTTGCATTTGTCATGACCAATTTTTCATAACAGATAATAAATGCAAGCTTTGACAAGACTGGATGGCATTAAGCTTGCATAAACCAAGGATTTATGAACTAGATAGGCTAGTGTAAAAGTTTCTAGTTATGCAGACAAAACCTGAATCACAGTTAAACAGATCTTTCAATGGATGAGTATTTGTTAATTTTTGATGCTTGGTCTTGTGAATACAGGAATTTCATGGTGGTGTTTTTTGGTTTGTTTTTTTGTTTGGTTGGTTGGTTGATTTGGGTTTTTGTTTTGTTATTTTGTTTTGGGGTGTTTTTGTTTTGTTTTCTTTTTTTAATAAGGTGTCTGCAATAATTTGCATACCATGGCTGCCTGTATTATCCAGGAACTTAACTTGAAAATACGAGATTCCCTTCTGCCATGAAGTCCTTGGTATAATACAGTAGGATCCATGCTTTTACTGTGTCTATTATGACTGTCTATTTAAAACAACATCCATATAACTGTAACCATTTGGAGAACTGCAGGAGACAAAGTTTTAAGGACTGTCCTTTATTTACACATTCTGAGAAGCTAATTATAGTTAAACTTCATATTAAAACTACCTCACATTCCCCACTTAAAGGTAGAAGAGTTCAGAACACACATATGGGTGTGTCAACATATGGAAGACTGTTTCTTCTCAAAGATGAATCAGATAATAGCTCTTAGAGAAATGCATTTTTTCACTCTCTGGATATTAAACAATCATGAGCCATTCATTGTCTTGTACAGAAATGCCTTTCATGTCCTCAGCTGTGTACTGTTAAGAATTATTGGGAGCTCACACTGAGGCAATTCCATATATCCATCAGTGAACCATTGGAGCTCCCAAAACAGACTCTCCCGTCCTCTTAGATTAACTGTGCCAGGTGCAAATGGCTAAATTGTGGATGTTTTCTTATATTTGGTCTTCTATCCAAGTGACTCAGATTTCCCTGGCTTTATACTAAGTCTTATCCCACAGTTCTTTATTATCTCTGACCATCACCAGCAGGATTGTGTAGCATCATCTGGATGACTGACAAAAATATCACATAGCAAACAAGCTCTGATGTCTGTGAACCTTACTTGATAGGATTCTGTACATCCTCCTCAACAGCTACGTCATGCTGTCAAGCATTTAATCCATCTAATCAATTCCATATGTATATGTATATGTATATGTATATGTATATGTATATGTATATGTTTATGTAAATTTATGAACTTTCACATCACTTAGTACCAAGTTGAATGCTGGAAAAATCAAATACTAGATTAGCACATTTTCTTTTATGAATCAGACCTCATTTTGGCAGAAAACTTTAAACCATTCTGTCTAACATTAATTATAATTTGGCCAGTCTTTATTTTGTTTATAGATCTCAGAATTTTGTTTTCATGATTTTATGTGTCATGATAATCTTTCTTGGCTGTCTACATTCTCTTTAAGTAGTATCACAATAGTTAATAATTTTCTAATTTTTTAAAAATTAGTTTGAGGTGTTATTGATTCAGATTATTTCACAGGTGATTCTTTAAGTGAAATTTATATAAGTCAATTTATTTGGATTTTTTATGTTTTTGTCTTGAAATTTAAAAAGGTTTTAGGAAACCTTTTTCATTGACTCTAGAAACAAACAAAAGGGAAAATAAAAATGAAGTTTTATGCTACCATCTCTACTCCTCATCAACAACATCTGAGCTACAAGTATCTAATTTCAAGCTGTAAGGAGAAGTTGGTCTATAATTTAGATCCATAGTTCAATTGCTGCACTATAAGCTTATAAGAAATTTGTATAAAAATTGTGCATTTGCTCATTTTCCCAGCATTACATGGAAGGAGAAAGTGATAGCATTCCCAGCTCCTTTCAGAGTGGCAATATTTAGAATACATTCAAGACATGGAAGACACTGTAAAATAACAGAATATATTTAAGTCCAGATCTTCACCCCTCACCACCATAAAAGAGCTTTATAACTTTTTATTCCATGTATTTTGATCTAATAAATCTTTCCTGTTCTTCTGCTAACCAAAATGACTTAGCAGGTGAGAATGGAAAGTGTCCTCTTCCTCTCTCCCGTGCAGATATGAAACCAAATATAAACTGATGATTAGATTAGGAAGAAAAAAAAAATTATTTTAAACACTACATCTTCTAGAGAGACTAAACTTTTACACACATGTGATGTCTATTCTGGCTAGGTGAGACCTCTTGTAGGATTCAGAGGGGAAAACATCTCTTTTCAGGAGCAGATTTAACTACTATCTAGCTCAGCACTAAAAAGCCTGAATCAGTTTTAGGTCTAAAATTAAACTCTGCCTAAATCTCATTTTATGTAAAAAAGTAGATTATGTATCTATCTTATCTCCCCATTTTTAATCTGTGCCTTCACATTAAGCTGTAGCTCTATTTGCTTTTGAAATCAGTACTAAAATCCTTAGACCGTACTATTAACCTGCTAAAATTCAACTAGGCCAATAAAAGATACAGCAATTTACACCTGATCTTCTGATCCTACATTATCAAGAATCCCTACTTTGCTAAAAATATTCTTTTGGCTAAGAAAAAAGTGTTTTGAGATACATATTTTGCCTTGTAATCTGAAATCAGAAGAAAGACCTTGGTTATGAAGCCTCAAGAATAAGGATCACACTTCTCTCAGGTATCATTTATATTTGGCTTCATATGTTGTGTCTCGAATGTTTTTTTAAAGAACCACTCCACAGCCTTCCATATTCCCAAAGAAAAGCATCATTTTGTGAGCAGGGGGTAGATTGCTTCCACATGGAAAAACTAGTGAAGCCTCTCGAAATTGCTGATTCACAAATTGTAGTGATTGAAAGTTAATCTCAATTATAGTACTAAGGTGTATTGTCGCACAGTGGGATAATGGTATTTGCTGCCGTAAGTGGATTTTGATTCAAACACCAGCCTCAAATAAAGAAAAGAGAGGGAAAAAAAAAAGAACCAGACATTTACTATATGCTCATTGTAAACCTAGTAGACAGGGTTTTTTTATATTTACAGAAGGTACAAGGACACCTCAACAGAAAGCAGGAACTTTTTTAATTTTCAAGGTATTTTCTTGAACAGCAACTTTAAATATTTTTAAAAAGGACATGTTGCCATACTAACTTGAAACTAGTTCATAGTCATAGAAAAGCTATGTATCAGTTAATTATTTGAAGGAGCAGAAAATAATCAACTTATTTATTATAATCAATCAAGCTTGATTGTTGTTTACAGGGGTCATATTGAGGAAATAAAAATGAAAAACAAGACTGTGTCCTAGTCTAAGCTGAAAGTAGTTTCTGATTCTAACAGAAAAAGTGTTAAAAAAGAGAAAGCCCAGGAGCAGTTCAGTAATATTTCCTTGCAAAATAAGTGTTAAAATAAACAAATAAATTGAAAAAGGTACAACCTGGAAATGACACTGTACTATAAAGTTTACTACAATAGGAAATGTAGGAAATATTGTTGCACTCCAGATACAGTACCTAATTTACAAATCCCCAGAGTAAATGGTCAGATAGCCTACTATAAAGAACAAGCATTCACCTATTTTTGGCCTTTTTCCCGGAGATTTTCTTTTGCAGTCACTGTCAGAGAGAGAGAGCATGGTTCTTGACATGTCTTTGGTTAAAATAATTATTTTACTGGAATATTTTAAACTGAGCATGAATCAAGTGTAACTTTACTTTTAGACACTCATTAGAGCACATTATACTATTCATCCTAAGCTCTGCCAGCAGAGCCTCCTCCTGTCTTCCAAAGCATCCCTGTCTTTTCACCTTCTGACTGAATTTTTCCTCCTCACAAACAGATATTAGGTACTTTTGAACCCGGTCCCAGACAGTGGCAAGATAACTTGCTTAGGCCCACAGTATCTCCCTGCAACACTACTGCCACCATCAATGCTCTCATACATTAGCAGGCTTTAAAAGAGGAACACACTGTAAGTGAATTCGTCGAAATTTCACAACATGGATTTGTCTTCAGACGAGAAGCCACCATACGAAACACACTCTGAATTTCTTCTCTGCAAGTGTGAGTTAAGCAAGAGAATGGAAAAGGAACATTTTCAACCAGATTAATTCTGCTGGATACTGAAGTAGCTCCCAGCAATCCATCAAATGAGGCTTTATTTCACCACATGAGGATCCATCCCCACGAATACAAATTTAAGGTACTTTAAATGTTACAACAAGGAGAATAAATTTGCAAAGGACAGAAGGGCAAATCATGGTCCGGAGAGAGAAGTGAGCCAGGTGTTTGAATTCCTGCAAAGGAGTCCTAATTATCCAGAGCAAGGAGCTTGTCTTAAATGTCAGCGTTCATAAACCTGGAAAGTCTGTGACTGAGGAGCTCTTCAGAAGCTCTGTAGTTGAATTGCATCCAGAGAAATGTGTCTGGAGAACTAGATGTCATTTTTAAACAGAACTATATAGTTGGAGGGGGAAATGTTGTTGATAGGAAATTAAATGCTAGAAAGTCTATCTCTAACATGGGGTTTTTTTGGTCTGTTTTGATTTGTTTGTTTCAACACCATTATTCTATTTTTAAGGAATAGCAAACAAAATACTAAGTCACTAAACTCCATTGTTCTTAACAGAGAAGGATATAAAATTAATATTCATCACTGAATTGAACATATTGTAGCTGCCAGACTGAAATTTGCATTATTGTTGTAAGTGGATATATGTTACCTTATCACCTTCACAGAAATTGCAGACAAAGAAATCCTATTTTACAAATTATTTAAATAAATCAGTGTAAGAGTCTAATATAGATGGTGTAACAAATATCAGAATTAAGTACAGTGATGCAGCCTTCACTTGCCCTGCTTTACAAAGACATGGCATTGTTGGGAAGTGAGTCACATTCACAGTTAGAGTCAACACAGGCAAGGTCAGAGATGCAAAATTTTTATGCAGAAAGGCAGTGGAATTGCTCGGAGAAGTCCTGACATATCAGAATCTTGCTCTTTTCCCTGCCTTTGTCATGGATAACTTCTTCACCTTCAAACTTTATCAGTGAAATAGGCCAGCACTAGGCTGGATATTCCCAATTCCTTAATTGTAAGTAGAAGACTAGCACCAGGCCATTTTCTTAACCCAGAGGATGTTTGAACAACAGCTGGAGGGACAGGATGCCCTTTCTGAAACTTTAGCTGTGCACAGACTTCATAGGAAGCCTAGTGGAGTTTGGCAGCATTTGCTCTGAATCTGGCCTGTACCAAAGTCTTTGGTACTGGAGCAGCTTTAGTGAGGACACAATGCTCAAGAAGATCTTATCAGCCCCTGATAATGGTCTACTGAGCATGATAATTCTGATTTTCAGAGATTTATACCCCAGGATTGAAAAGAATTGAAAATTGAAAGGAATTTCAATTGAAAATTAAAAGGAATTTTCTTAGAGATAGCAAAAGTCTCTTTAACCCAATGACTATTCTCCTGCCAAATTTTGGGTACCTACTGCAAAGCCAAAGAGCTACACTTCAAAGAAATGATTTTACAAAAATCTGATACTGGAAAAGGGTCTACTTGGCTTAAGCTAGCGGGCAAAGCACAATTGTAAACTACATTGACACAAGGCAGGCACACATTTTTACATCAGTTAAAGATTCACTGAAAATGAAAAGTTTTAAGTGTGAAACCATCTGCAGTTTTATGTTCACCTTCTCAAAAAAAAAAAAAAAGAGGGTGGGGAAAAATTAATCTCCACTAATTTTTTTAGTATTTCCTTTTCATTTTTGATTGATAGCTTTCCATGGTCATTTTGGGAATGTTTATAGTATGGTCTCTGTTTAACATCAAATTTTACAAGTAGGTTGAAGAATATTAAGTAATAGCAACATATAATGAAATACTTTGTTCTCAGTTGTATTAAAAATCAGTTTAAGAATAAAGCCCATAACTTTTTAATTTCTAAAAAAGAAAAAGAAAGCTTCAATTCATCCTTTCCTGTTTTTTCCTTATGTATTCAGGTTATCAAGGAAGATCACAATCTACTTTTCCTGACACCTGTACTAGTGCCTTGGTACATAATTTCAACAGGCACTGCAAAATACCTTCTCTCAAAACTGCCAAAAAAGCTGAGATCTTTTCCCTGTTCTTAACCACATTTTTTACCTTATGCTGGCTCTGGTCTTTGTCAGATTGCTGCACTACTCCATTCACTTCACTAACATGACATAATACAGACACATTGGGGGTGGAGAGGGGTGGTGAAAAAAAGTGCTCATTTAGTATGTAAAATAAACCATCACAACAGCTGAGCATGAAAGTTTAGGTTTTTTTTACATTCTTTCTGAACTAATTAAAAGTTAAATTATATACATTCACTTGTAGATAAGTAAATTTATAGAACAAAATACAAAATTACAGGCAGGGTTATGTTTTCCAAAGAATGTTTCCCAGAAAAACATGAAGTCCTTATTTCTTCACTTTTCCAGAAAATGTTTTCATATCTACTTAAAACATGTGAGTTACACCTTGTGCTAAATTACAGCTCCTAAGAATTTTTTATATTTCTCACATTCTCATTACAAATTTTCCCAAACTGAAGTGTGGCAAGCCTTTTTTACTTCAGTAGGTGTTAATTTCAGACACTTTATTTGCAGTGATGACTTTGAAGGATTTGAATTTGAGTGAATATCAGGAATGGATGCAAACAATCGTATGTTCATCCACCTGAACCAATAGTAGCAGGCACTTTGTTGTGAATTTACCAGTTTCTGCAATCTCAAATGAAGGATTTCTCTGCTAAAGTTGAGATTATACACTGCAAGAAGCACTAGGGATGATGAATGCTCAAGTGAGCACTTGCTGTTGGCCTTGGACGGTGAAGCTGCAAGAAGCACTGATATGAACAAAGCTAATGCAATTTCTGCTACTTTAGGAGCATTCAGCTGTCTATTGATGTGAGCAGCGAGCTGATGGACACAACAATCTCTGGCTACTTGCTCCCAAGAGGCAAATAAACTTTACTTTCAGTTCTTTATTGTCCTAAATTTTTAATCTGAGAGTAGTGGTATAGTCCAAGAACCCCCTGGAGGATAATGATTGAAAGCGAAAAAAAGTACAGCAAGTTTATTAATTGTTCGGCTGAGCTGGGATAGTTTTTGTTGTTACTGTTTTCTTACATCAAGAGTTTCCAACGAGTAGGAAAGACAGATGTTTACAGGAGCTGAACAACACCTCTTGCAATAGTTCAAAATTAAAGAATTCATCATGAAGTTGTTCCCACCTGAAGCAGAGCAGTATTCTCCGTATCTTTACTTATGGCTTAGAATCCTGGCAGCTAGAGGTTCAAGATTCAGAGGATTAGTCCCCTGACAAAGTCTTAAGGGAGTTTGCTCCTTTCAGCAGCATTAGAGAATCTGAGAAAGTCCAAAGCCTAATTGCATTTAGGACTGCAGCATTGTTATCTGCTTTCTAAGGAAAGAATAGCTGTCTCAGGCTCCCACAGGTGAGCCACTAAAAGAGTCCCACAGACAGCAGTCACCAGGCTGCAGCACAAAATCCATGCTGCAAAGTGCACAGAAACCATTCAGGCTGTCCCTTCCAGAAGGGAGCTGTGAGGAGCCAAGTTTTCCCAGTTCTAGCACCAGCAGAGCCTGGCTTATCCTTTTCACAGTCTCCCAGAGCAGTCTTCATTTGTTACAGGAATGGTTCGTGAAAGCAATTTGGATGCATATGACTGAAAACTGTGCATACATCATTAGAAACATTTTTGGAAATGTCAATTCTTTCTCAGTAACTGTTCCATAGGTGCATGGGTGTGTTGCTGGTGTCTATCAAATGTGAGTGAGCAACTGATAAATAAATTATTTGGTTTTACCATTTTCCCCTGTAGAAATCTGTCTTGGACTGCATTAAGTTTTGCCTATTGAACAGACGTATGGGGGCTATTTTTTCACATGCCTCAATTATTGCTCACAGATTATAGGTATGAACCATGGACCAATATAGTCCAAAGATGACAATGCCTTTTTTATGAAAGAGGAGATTAATTAGTACTTGACTAATTGATGGCTGCTCATGTAGCTATACAAATCTCCAGTTATTCTTAGGATTTCAGAAGAGGATTTTGTGTGAGTTGGTTTGGAGATTTTGGTTCAAACTATGAACACTGAGCTGTTTTGTATCTCTTGCTACTTTTACCATTTTTCATTCTTTTTAATTTTCCCCTATTTCTTACTTTCTTAATTATATGGGTGATGTTGAAGGTAGAAGGACAGAAAACAAACATAAAGAGACAATAAATTGCAAAGTGACCAAAACAGAGATGGAGAAAGACCATCTCCAAGCAAGGAAAAATTTTGCCTTAATAAGTGTAAAACACACTGAGAGAAAATAAATAGAGAGATACTGAATGAAAGGATATGAACAAGCTGCAGGAACAAGTGGATTTTCATTTACTTTCTCTGGTTAATTCTGTTTTAGTAATATTCTTTTATGTCACCAAATACTACAAATCACAGGTAAAAATAGTTGCTGTTCATAAAAAGTTTTGTTCTTTACTTTCTGTCAGAACAAAACACAGAAATAACAGAACAGTTCACAGATTTTAGTACTGGTTGAGATCTAGAAATTCATTCTTAATCCTGCAATATTATTTGTAGAAAACCAAAGTGCACAGTTAGGCCACTTTTATCAATGTGTTATTTTTTTAGATATAAATAGCTTTCAGAAACGTACTGGATTTGTACAAGTATTCAGAAGTTACACAAAAAGGGAGGTTAGGCATTTCCAACATTATTCCAGCCGTACATCCCAGGTCAGCAGGAAGAGTGTTCCGCCGCCAAGTTCATCCATTTTGTGCCTATTATACATCCTTGACAACTTTTCTGTGATTTCTGTGGCGTTGTGATAAAATTAATATACTTCCAGTAGGCAATATATTTATCTGAAATTTATTTACAGCATGGAGACTGGCAAACAGCTTTCTGATGATAGCAACACTTTATTCAATATAGCCTTGCGAAAAAGGTTAACAGCTTCCAGATAACTCAATGGCATTACTCCAGCAGATCTTGCGTCCCAGGGGTTTATGAGTGAGTTTAGTAGATTTAAACTAGTACTTTTTCCTGGCCTTTCCAATATGTACCTTATCACACAGATGTCTTTCTTAGATGTCCTCACTTACATGCCCTTAGTGATTTAGGTTCTGCATTGTAGTCCCTGGAAGTAAAGACCCTAAGTAACCGCCTGACAGTGGTTTCTCTTAATGCCACTTTCCACCCTTCTAATAGCTACAGAGCCATAAAAATAATGTAAATATAAATTACTCACATTTTTAACGCCTCTTTTCATCACCAGAGTGATGTGTAGGGCCCATCTTACGAATGAGAATGAGGCCTCAGGAGCCTGAACTGATGCGACTCACATGCTGATGGGTGAAAGGAGGGGAACAAAGCGAGCCAGTTTAAATCTCTCAGTTTTGCTCAGGGCTGCTTTAATGGGCACCTTCTTGTACCTTCCTTTGGCTCCTTGGGCAGCGCCTCAGGTGCCCTCACGCTCAGGCGGCTGCCCGGCCTCCCCATCCCACAGCCCCTGGAAAGGCAAACCCTGGCTTCAGCACCAAAAAAAATCTCCATTTCCTCATGCCCAGCTTTGCTCCTGGCACCTCTGGCAGGGGAAGAGGTGCCTGGGCTGCAGACACAGCCGGACCGGGAGAGCAGCAGAGCCTCTGTGCTCTCCTGATGGCGAGCTGTGATTTATCCCCTGTTGCCTTTTTGGAAGCGATTCTATTATTACTTTCATTGAGAGAAATTGATTCCTTTGCACTATTAAGAGTAACACTCTGAATATTTGCGTTACAATACTCATTTTGCCAACATCCACCCTTTGTTTTTGCTTCTTGTTTAAGCATTTCCAAGACAGACAATATCCTTGGTCAAAAGTGCACTGTAACAATACCAAAGGATGGCTGAGTGACTATTGAGCTGTAAACAGAAAAATGCAAGTATTTTAACTAAGTAATTAAGGATTTTATTTCATGTAAAGCTTTCCAATACAAATACAAGTTGCTATTAAATGTTTATTAGCCAACCACGAGCTCAGGAAAACAGCAAATTTTGACACTTCCTCAAGTAGCGAAACTTTTTTTTTCAAATCTCACAGATTTCAAAAGCATGGTACTTGTAAGCGTTGGTGAAATATCAACATGTATTTTGATTATCAAATCCACTTGTGCAGTGCAAATATACATCATTTATTATATATTAGTATTAGCCATCATTAGTATCCCTTAAGAGATAAAAGCCCAGATAAATCAAGTCTGGCAAAGTAATGAACAGATACCATCACTTTTTCTGTTCAAACAGAATAAAGAATGATATCACGTCAGTCTAATGCTAGAGAAATGTTGTTTCCTCTGGAATTGCCTGTCATAATCATTCTTTGAAACTCTTTCTTTTTCACAGCAATACCCTACGGTGTCACCACAATCTGCCTGGCATGCAGAGAGCAGCTCAGGAATCAGTGAACTTCTGTGCTTCTACCACATTCCACAGCTTTTACACAACAGCTTCAATATTGCAAATTAAACATGGCCTGTTTTAAGCACTGTAGCTTAAAAATTTGGTTTCATACCATTAAATAACTGTTATCTTACCACTCATCTTTTAAGCAGTCACAAATCAAGAGACAACTATTCCAGCACATTATTTGGGAAAAGAAGAGCTCCTATGTAAAAACTGTTGGTCTCAGTTCAATAATTTTAAAACTTTGTTTCCATAAATCATAAGTTATCTTTTATTTTTTAAAAATGTAGTGCTTTTAGTGGAGAGCACTGAAAGTTGTGGGGTTTTTGGAGGGTTTTTTTAAAGCATTTTCCAGGGGGCTGCAGTTCTGTCACTGTATCACGCAAAATGTGCTGGAGTTAAATGGAGCGTGTTCCTCAGGGTAGGTGAGTGTTAAATTCAAATCAAGACCTGAGGTACAATGTTGCAGTTTGCAATGCTGAGCCTCATAGACATGCTAGGAATGCTGCGCTCATCTTACTTGACTAGGCAAAATTCTAGTACATTTACCCATATTAACAGTGGTATCCTAACATTATCAGATTCATGGAAGGGGAGCAGCAGCATTTCCTGTGCTCAATCAAAAATTAGAGCAGACTTGGGTCAGTCTCAGTTTTCCATACTGTATTCAATGTCTGAAAAACTTGTAAAATGTGCTTGTTTTTGTATCTTTGCAAAGACCAGAAAAGAAAGGCCACATTCCTATTTTGTGACTGTTGGCTCTTCAGTCTGATCCAGAGAATAATGTGATGAGCCTTTTGGACTGCTGTAAGAGGTATTTTTATAACAAAAAGTAAAATTCAATATAAATCAAATGTGTTCTGAGATTCTAAATTGTCGGTGTCTCTCAAATGCCTTTGTCTCTAAAATGCCTTGAGCATGAAATGTTTTACCTTCCGTTTTGGAGATAGTATGTAAAATATTTAGGACATAAAATGAAGGCTAATTCTGGTTGCTAACTACGGTACTTAAACAATTTACTATCTGATGTCAGCTTTTAATTGGTCTCTAGACATGTCAGCCTGTAAAATGATATGGTATAAATAGGAAAGTGTCAAACATGGAGAGCTCATCTGGAGATGTTTCAGATCTAAGGCCTTGACAATGCGAACTTGTGCATTAGTAATTTATGAATCTTTGAAACTGCTCTTTGGCATCAAGGCCAACTGGAATGGACCAGACACTGCAGCACATTTTAAAGACTCTCACCCTCCAGAGGAGCCTGGATGCCTCCAAAGTGTCATTTGAGAACATTCCCTGATGATGCCTGGGCTGTTCCTGGAGATCACTCAGCAGGGTGCTACATGGACAAGACCAAAACCTTGCTGGAGACAGGTTACAAATAGCATTGGCAGCTGAGATTCCCATGGTCAAAAAGGTTCCTTGTCTTTTTTTAAATTGCTCATATAATAATATAAACTTATGCCAACAGCTTTACTTAAATCCTTGAAGAGAACAAAGAAGGTACATTTTATATGACCATGTCTGAATAAATTGTTTAATAAAATTGCCATTTAATTTTCTCTTTCATAAAATATGTAAATTATATTCCTTGGTTCTTTCATTTTAAGATATATTTTACACTTCTAAAATCATTGTCTTAGCTTTTTTTTTTAAATTTCCTCAGGCTACCAACTTTTTTTTTTTTAACTGTAATCAATAAGAAATAAAAAATTACTCCTGAAGAATTGCTTCAGTGCCAAAGACAAACAAACAAACAAATCAAAAACAAACTAACAGAAAAAAACAAAGGAAGTCAAGATGGCTTTCATACAACTGGATGTCTCTTTCAGACTTTTTCTAAGTAATGACATTGCACTCGGTACTTGAGTTGAGTTCCACTCATTATTTATCAAACATGCTAATTTTTTACAGAGTTTCCATCCTCCAGATATGGTTCCATTTTTTATTCTTAAAGATACGGTTTTACACTTTGGCATACTAAAAAATCTATTGTTCTTTTGCAGCCATTTTACTAACAATGACACATTTGTGCTTTTTAAGGCATGCTAGTCCTCTGACCCTTGTTCCATCCAGAGATGTTATCAAGCATGATATTTTCTTCAAATTTGTTCTTCAAATTTTAAATTGTGTAAATAAACAGACACATCTTTTTGGTCGTCAGTAGAAGTATGCCTGGAAAATTATAAAAAAATATTAAAAACCCAGGGATACAACTTAAGTTTTCTGGATATAACACGACCTTGGATACAACTCTCCTTGTGACAGAAACTATTTGTTGAAGATGGAAAAGTTATATGTATTAAAATATATGTTAAAAAATGTTTACATATAAAAACTATATGTAAAGCTTCTCTATCTTCAGTTTCTACACATTGAAGCAATAGTATTTATATCAGCTAGAAAGCTCACAAGAAAATTGTGGGTTGTATTTTACACAGTCAGTAAAGGAGAATGTTCAATCTTGTATTCAACCTAATTTCCATATGCAGAATAAATTGAGGACATTTCTCAGATTACTTTCAAACAGGAAAAGCATAAAATCTATGCTGAAATCTGATATTTATTTTAATAGAGTGTTGCTACAAAAATTACCTGCTGGCATAATTTTTATGCGATATTATGGAAAATAAATTCTAGTTAGGGCTTTGATTTTTGTTTTTCGGGGTTTTGGGTTTTCTTTGTGCAAATTGCAAAGCAAAACTAAGAAAACCACAGGTTTTGAAGGTGTAAATAAGGGCTATAATTCCACTATGTGTGCCACACCCACAGGGGAAGGGCAGCCAGGGGACAATCAGGACAGGAGTGTGAGTATCCAGTGATGCCTTGGGAAGGCTGACCTGGAACAGAGGTCCAGAGAATAAACAGACAGAGCTAAGAGAATAAAGCAGATATTTATTAAAATACCTTAAAGGATACACCTTAGGCAGTACAGGAGCCTGGCCAGGGCTACACCCAAGGTAGACCCAAAATGCTCACAAAATGGATGACTGGTCATGAGGTTTCACGCTTTGATAAGTTTTGGTCCATTTACATATTGGGTTAAATTGTCCAGCTACAGCTTCAGATTATGAAGTCCCATCCTCCTTGTTTGCTCTCTTCAGTTCACTGTTATTTATATTTTAGGCCTGAAGCTTATAACAGTTGTCCTTGATCTCAAGATGGAGAAGGATTTGTTTCATCTACCTACCCTGTGAAGAGAACTTAGTAATACTTAATATGAAGCTCAGATCTACATACCTGGGCAGTGCAAAATCTAAAAAATACAAAAGCCTAAACTTAAGGCATCACCAGGGCCAGCCAAGAGCTCAGTGTGGGTCAGACAAGCCCATGGGAATGAGGAAGAGCTCAGGGCAAGGCAGTTGAGTGGGACGGGGCAGAAGTGGGCACGAGGAAAGGGGGGCACATCTCTTTCACACAACACTGAACCAAGGCTGAGGAGCCACGTGCCAGCACTGACCTTGAGCAGGCAGAAGTGGAGCAGACATGGCCTCGACTCGGGCAGCAGAACCTTCGGGGTGTATTCAGGATCTTCCTAGGCAGTATAGACAAGACAACCCTATTTTAGGAGGGGAAAAGGCTGTGAGGATGCAAGCTGTCATCATGTCACTTGCCCTCTGGGAAGTGCAGCAATTGGTCATATGTTACTGGCACAGACAGAGCCTCGAGTAGTTGTTTGCTGAAAGACTTGTACAACAGAACTCATGCTTAGCCTGTATCTCAAAACCTACAATCTGCCAATTAAAACAAGGTCTGTCCAGGTTCTTGCTACAATTGCAGCATGCAGAACACCTGTCTGATCCACTAAGCACATTTAATTCTAGCATACACTTAGGAGAAAACCTGCAAGAAAATGAGGCAATCATCCCATGGATTTCTTGCAGCTTGTTGCTCATAGGATTTTTTTTAAAGAAAAGCCTTCCAAACTGTGTGCCTTGCTATCCAGATGGACACGACTGCACTCTTTGTTTCACATATACTTGGCAGCTTACCTAAGGTGAAAATAGATATCTCAAGATATCTCACACACCTCAAGAGATGGATGTGTTGACAAAGAGAAGATGCTGAAAGGTACAATACCTTTTCATACCTCCACAATCTGTGATTTGCCTGTTTTTGTCTCTGGTTTCGATCTTCATTGTCATGTACCATATTGAGCAAGAAGATCAGTAAAGAGCACGCGTGTGTGTGTGTGGCTTTCATCAGCAAATACCTGCAATTTGTCAGTGTTAGCATTTCAGGACTCATCTCTCCTCCAGGTTAATCTGATTAGACTGTGTGTTAAAGTCAACTTGCTGCTAATAGAGTCCAGGCAAGGAAGACTTCATTCCTGCAAAATGTTCTGCTTTTCTTTCAGCTGGAGTTTCAGAGTGTCATCATTGACTTCAAATCAGTTTTCTTCTCCTCTGGATAAAAGTCAATAATGTGCATAAATAATCATGTAAAACTTGCCAGTTTCTGAAGCAGAGTTTCAATTTTAGACAAAACTTGGAATGGTTTTGAGCACACAGTTCTTTGGACATTTCCATGCTTTATGTTTTTTCTGTTATACAGCTGTTGTGCTTGATTTTGGGCAGATCGAGTGACCTGTGTAGCACTCAGCTGAATCACAGCAGAGATTTAAAAGTCACACCCATGGGTGATGAGCAGGCACAATACAGACCTTCCCAATCCCCTTTTGTCTGGCTGGCTGTTGGAACATGGTGCTGGGTCACAGCTCGCATGGGAGATGATGAGACAGATAACGCTGCCATCAGCACAATCTGCTCCTTATCTGCTCAGAAGGCAGAAGGCCCGGTTCCCCATATGCCCACTGAAGTCTAGCAGAATGAGAAACCCCTCAGATATGAAGACATCCAGCTCTTGTTACACAGACTTTCTCTTTTCTCTTCCAGGATGAACATACTGCATAAATTGCACTCAAATTTAGGAGGCACCTTGCAAAAAAGAAAAAAAATCATATGCATTCAATGATGATTTATACCTTAACATATTTTTTTTATGGTGAAGTTTTGCTTCCAGTAATTAATTTTATTCCATTTTAGAAAGCCAGACATGGGAAGATTATGTTCTTTAGAAGTGATTACTTCCACAACAATTGCATGCTTATTCAACAAGTTAATTTTCCATCAGTACAGTAATGTTTATTGCATTTGAAGCTTGCTGTTTGCCAGGGAGATACAGAGATACAGCTGGCTTTGGACTAACCAATACTCCTTAGGCATTCTAAGTCATGCCAGTTACTTCCTTTGGTCACCCTTGCAACACCTTATATTGGGTTAAATCACATCTTTATGTACATAGTGCACTATCTTCTTACTCCAAGTACGGCATATCTTTTTTTTAAATTAAGCTTACAGTTCCTTTTAACTGTTAATGTCATACATGAAATCCTTAAAGTACCTAAAGGAGCAATAACATTTTGTAGAATTATTTCATTTCATGAACAAAAAAGAGTGATAGTGAGTGATAGATATAGAAAAACAAAGAAATCACTTTGAAATGTAAGATGGAATAGAATTCTAGAAACTATTGTTAATTTTTGGTAATTAATTGCTAAATTTATACCAAATTATAAAGCAAGAAGTAATTACTTTTCTACATTAACTATTCTATACATATATGTGTGTCATTTTTCCCAGTGTGGGGCTGATCTCATTCTCATCCTGATCAATAGTAATTTTTCGTCTTAGTTCAATGGGTGTTAGATAAGCTTTTCTGGGAAAAGTACCTTCCACAAACCTATTGAAAACAAAGACATTTTCCATATAAAAAGACATCTACATAATTATCCATTAAAGTAAAATGAAATTCTAATGCTACAGGTCACAGTTCTAAGGACTTATACCCAAAGTAGCTGCATTCTCTTGAGATATATCCTCTGCTTTTTACAATGCCATTTTCTAATATTTCCTTGGTCTAAATGCACAAAAAAATTTAGCAGCAGGAGTCACAGTGCTAGAAGTGTAGTGAACACGTAAGATTCTAATGGTAAAGTATCATTTTACTTCTCAGTGGAGAAGCCACTTCAGTATATTCCATTATTAATTTTAAAATTAATTCAGATCAAGACATCTTCTCTGAAGGACTCTTGGTTGAAGCTATAAATCGGGGGCTTGTTACATCTGTTAAAAAAATATTACTTCACTTTCATCAATTGCATCTTTCATACAGAATATTTTTAGACTTTAAGAAAGAGAAAGGGAACTTATCTCTATGTATCCATCATCTCTTAGCATAATGCCTAGTACATGGATTTCTAAAGCAGCATTTATCATTGAGTCGTGGAATGGTTTGAGTTCGAAGGGACCTTAAAAATCACCCTGTTCCAACCTCCCTGCCCTGGGCAGGGACACCTTCCACCAGATCAGGTTGTTCAGAGCCCCATCCAACACAGCTTTCAAAACTTCCAGAGATGGAGTATCCACAACTTATCTGGGCTACCCCAACTCTTTCAACCTGTTGAGTTCTTCCCTCTACCTATATTCCATGCTAATACCCAGCCACAGACCCACATTTTCTGCTGACTATCACTAACTTGGTGGGATTTTATAGGAGACTTTGGTAAAGTCACTGTCTTAAAATGAAGGTGTAAGAGTCAAGAAACTAACAGATCCTTTGTGATGTTCATATAACAGCATTTGTAGTTGGATTTAACTGTAATATAATCCCAGCCTCTGATGCCTCAGGAAGTTTTTTATCCAATACCAGGTGGGTGATCTGGTTTTGCTTCCTATGGTTTAAAAATTAAAACACTCCAGCATCTCTCCCCAGATGAAGAGGAAGGGTGATAAAATGATTTTGACAGGCACCTGGTGTCCAGGTAATGTCAACCCACCACATTCCTTTAAAATTGGAAGGCTATTTGGGACAGTCTGTCCAAATTCCTCTAGGTCTCAAACACATTCCTCAGCCCATCCTACTGTGAACCACAAGTCTGAGCAAAGCTGTTCTTGGATTACTGTACCAATTTTTATCCAAAAAGAGGGAGAAATACTGTTTCCTTTAAGCATCTGCAATCATATTTTCAACACGGTGCAGTAACACTAAAGCTTCAATTCTATTTTCTCATTAGCATCCTGACTCAGAAGGGTAGGTTCAGTTGTTAGATCAGGAAACTATGAAACCAAGGATTATGGCTTTGTTTATGGATTAAGTACTCCTGTACTTAGGGTGACATGAAAAAGGCCTTTGTGAAGTTAATGATTCATCCAGTGATTTCTGAAGCACAGAATGCCACTGATAAGCACCTAAGAAATGACAGTTCCAGACGATGAGGGAGTATTCATTGTGCAATAAAAAGCAGAGTAAAGCGCAGTTTGGGGGGTTGTGTAGTGATATTTCTGTTGATACCGCCTCTTCAGCGCTGAAATCCAGCTCAAAAATCTATAGCTTCTTGAAGAAGCATTTTTTTTTTTATTTGGCATTTCAGTTTTGCATTCAATTAACAGGCTGTTTTACCCTAAAAGCCAGACAAAGCCGAGGCATTGTCTCTGGAACCTGCAGGTTTTGATCTATTTGATCCAAACTCCATTCCCCAAGCAGCATTATCCTTTTGAAAACAAAACAATCCAAAATCACATACACGACAGAGAGACGTTTTCCCTCTTATAATAAAGTGCACATCTTAAAACTTGCTGAGATGTTATTTGGCATTGTGAAAAAAACCCCAACACTGCAGCACAGTAGGCATCTCAAAGAGAAAAGGGACATTGAAGGGAAGGGAAAACTGTCTACAAAATCAATGAGACAAAAAGATAAACACTCCACCGAAGCACTGAATGTTCAGTGTGTCTTATACAATTCTTTTAATATAAAAACAGAAACTGACATTTGATTTAACTGAGGAATTAGATAATTCTGACTTCAAAGGAGGAGAAGAAGATTGAACTGACAGATGAAATCAGCTACAAAAGGGTGCTCTTTACCCATCATCAGTAGAAAAGGAACTGAGAATTGAAGTCCCTTCCCAGGCATCACTGATGGCCAGAAAAACCCAGTTTATTAGGAGCATTCTGATTTTGAAACTGCCCTAGTGTAATCCTTAATCTCATTAAAAATACTATTTTATTCTTCTTTTTTCTTTTTCCTAAATCAGGACTGACACCCCCACAGCTGTATGTTCTTGTCTAGTTCTAATCCAATCTCCCTGTTCATTTTTCTAATTTTCCAAAAAGCATTCAGCACCTAGCAGGTATCTACCACAAGCTTTCTTTACCTGTCTCTGAAAAATGAGGAGTTGAAATTCATGAAGCTAACTCTGTGAGCTGTTACATTATCAGAATAATTATAAGAAAGTCAGCATAAGAATCAGATTTCTTCAATGCATGGTAGAAGTAAGGAAAACTTAAATTTCCTGAGACATTTGATTTGCTGCAGCTGTAATGATTCTTAGCTAGGGAAAAAAAAAAAAACCAAACAAACCACAAAAACAAAACGACAGGATTTTTGTGTTTGGCAGCTACTTAGAAAATAATAATAGTACTTCAATTTATTTTTTTTTAATGTTATTGAATTTCCAAGTCCTATATGAGCAGAAACAGGCAGGGTAAAAGACAGTTAAAACTTTTTCTTTATTCTGACTTCTGGGTTCATTGATTTTACTTTTATCTAAACACATGTACTTTCTTTTGGTGCTAAAAAACTTGACTTCCACATGATTTTGGGAAGTGATGTAGTGATTCAAATAGAGTTGTATTTTAACACATGCAAGAAATAGCTATGTCTTAATTTTTCAGGAATGATAGTTAGTTGGCTTATATTTTCCATTTTCATTGCAAGAACAGAAGATGTTTTTTCTCCACAGTTTCACTGACATCTGCTTTGTATGCATCACATCCATGCATCTTTTTGATGTGTCATCTTTCTCCTCCTTGTCAGAGGTGGATAAAGGACCTGGCCATAAACTTAACCTTAGTATTAAATATTTGTGCCAAGAATCCCTGCTCTGATTTCTGAGCACTGGAGTGACTAGTCAAAATCCAAGTCTGTTTGCCTGCCTGGCATTAAACAACAGTTATGTTTTCTTCTATGTTTATTAAAAAATTAATGAGATCAGAAGGTTGTAAAAAATTTTGTTGTTCTAAATTGCTTCTAAAGTATTTCCAGAACATGTTATGTGAGAAAGCCTTTTAGCAGCAGAAATATTGCCATTTGGGAATCTAGAACCCACTTTCCAGAGGTGGTAATGACAATTCCCAGAAGAAAGAGAGAAAATGGTTGAGGAAATTTTCCTAATTAGGTGATAGAAAATATGCACAAATCATTGGGAGGTAATTTGTGTGGGAAAGGGAATGAGAGAGCAGAGAACAATCCAGAGTAGGTAGAGAGTGATAGAGATAAAGCATTTCCTCCAAAGGCTCTCAGAAGTTAGAATTTGAGATCTTGTATATTCTATGGGATGCAAGAGGCTGCCCACAGCTCTTCCTTAATAGAAAAGAGTTGGGGAGGATTTGATATCTCTTCTTATAAAGAAATTGCTATTTCTTGGTGTGAATTTTGGTCACTGGAGAAGAATACAGTGCTTAATTTTACTGATTAGAAACAGATCTATTAGTTACACGTAGAATTATTTTCAGTGGCTTTTACAAAAAATATCCAACAAAGACGATAGAGTGGAGAAGTATATGTTCTGTAATAAAAATTCTACATGTGATAATAACTCAGGTTTCTTTAGCCCTTAATTTCACACTAAATAGATGAGAGTATTTCTTTATTGGGACTGAGTAGTTTTATCAACAGCAGCAATGTGACCAGTTCAGAATTTCTTTTGTTAAGCTACTGTCAAATCAAAACAACTCTGCTCCATCACCACGTCTAATTCATCCAGTGTAATTAATATACAATATTTACTCACAGCAGTCCTGAATTTTCTATATTAATTTTAATTAGAAAATCAAATGTGAAGACAAATTCTTCATGATGTAAAGTAAACTGACCACAGTAATTAAGAAAACTGACATCTTATGCCCCATGTACAAGTCACAGAGGATCACACAGAGAATTCATCCTTAAAATAAAACTGACAGAAAATGGAAGAGATTGTAAGAAAGAGCTAGGAAACAAAGAAAGAGCACTGTGTATCCTTCCCAACAGGAAGAAGCTGATTCTTCAGTTGAAGCAGATCTTCAATTATATCTCAGAACATAGTTCTTCAAGAAGAAGCACACTTTGAAAGATCCACAGAGGATGTTTCTGGGAGAAAGGATATCTAAGATCAAAGTTTTGTCTTCATAAGTGAGTCCAAAGGTACAGATAAGAGTCTACAGGCAGAATACACGATTAGAAACAAACCTGAAGGTAAAGCATAATTGTAAGTATTATTGTATATTGTATGATAGACAGATAGATGCCCCATCCGTTCATGTTAAAGGAACTAGGATGCTTTTCAAATATTTACAGATGAAAACCAAATATCATGTTTTGCTGCACTGTTTCTGGCCATCCTGAAAGTCTGATGAGGTTGGAAAAATCTAAACCATCTGGGTCCATGTTGAAGAAAACAAACTCCTGGTAAAAAAAAAAATAAATAGACAGACAGATAGATAGATAGATAGACAGATAGATGAATAGCTCTTCGAATTACTAATACTGGATGTTTACTTTGATGATAATGGAAAACCAGGTTACATGCAAAGGATATTGCTCCCATATTTAGTTTCAAGATTTTACTACCAGAATGGGCAGCATTAACTTATACAAAAGCAGTGTTTGGCTCCAACAAACCTGACCACTACTGAGATTTCCAGACATTAAATAAAAACATGGTTTCTGTTCACAGGTTGAAATTTTTTTTTTTTTTTTTTAACCTGGTTGATAACTTCTATTTTGCCTCCACACAAACATAAGAATTTACATGATGTGTGATTTTACTTTTTCTCTGTATGGCATGTTCTTAGAATTCAGGGAAAAAAAAAAAAAAAAGAAATGTGAATTTTAAAGAGAACACAATTGCAGAATAATTTGGGTTGCAAGGGACCTGTGGAGATCATCCAGTCCAACTCCTCTGTCAAGGAAGGGTCATCTCAAGCAGATGACGCTGGAATGTACAGGTGGGTTTGGAATATTTCCAGAGAGGGAGAATCTCCAGGCCTTCCCTGGGCAGGTGTTCCAGTGCTCTACCACCATCATGGAAAACTCTTCCTCTTGCTGAGATGATCTTGTGTTTTATTTTATGGTCATTGCTGCTCCTTCTGTCACTGGGCACCACCAAAAAGACTCTGGCACCAACCTCTTGGCACCCACCTTGGAGATATTTATGTTCATTGATGGAATTTCCTCTCGAGCTTCTCCAGACTAAACAAACCCAGCTTCCACAGTCTCTCGGCATAAGAGAGATACTTCAGACAAGGATGAGTTTATTAATTTCTGCTAATTAATTGCAAAGCTTATGATATTTGGGAAACTGCTGCTTCTTTTTTTTCAAAGTTGAATTCTCACAGAAGAGCCTATTTTTATCAAAACTCAAACTTTCCATGGGAAAAAGCAATTTTAGGCCTCTTTTTTTCTTCCTGTGTTCCAAAATGACAGTTCAAAATTGCTTCCATCTTGATACATCAAAATGAAATAAAAAATGTAATCAGATTTTAAAGTGTATAATTTTGATTCTTATGGGGGAAAAAAAAATCATATTTCAGTATTTTTAATTTGCATCCTGAAGGGAACAATGAAAAGGCTACACGGAAGGAATTCACTGGACAAAGATTTCCAGGGAAATTGAAGGAGATATATAAGTGGCTCCAAATGAAGTTAGGATTCAGAAGCCTTGGGGCTGGGACCTTCCAAAGAGGTTGGATCTATAAGAGAGTCAGGAAACTTGAAGTTCCTTTCTTAAACTGAATTGATTCAAACACAGGAATAAATACTTCAAACTAATTTCATAGAGCTCCATCAAGGAACGCTGCTTTCAGACAGATTAATTTGGGCACATAATAGCACCAGAAACACTGTTGGTAAATCAACGATAATGGCAATTACGCTGTCTTGACTCTTGTCACAGTTCAGTACCTTCTGTACAACTGCAATATGTCAGTCTCCTCACTAGAACAACTTTCACTGTTCTGTGCCTTACTGACCAGAACTGTACTAAATATGGGATGAAAATAGAGTCCAGGTGGAAGTAAACAAGAGGCTGTGGAAAAACTCCAAGTTTTGTTGTTACTGAACAAATGACATCATATGGAGTAAGAACATAACAATAGCTTTTGTTTCTCAGGATTTAGCTATGTGAAAGTTTGTTGCTATGCTGATATTACGTATCTACAGGATTAAAAAAAAAAAAAAAAAATCAAAAAACGCAGCCTTGCAGGATGGCCAGTGAAATCCCTTGTTCCATGCTCTCACGGCAGGATGCAAAACATTATCTACTCAGTTACATAAATATACCTTATATACCCAACCAGATCCCAACATGGGTACAAGATGGTCTTTCCTGCTTTGTTTATAAGTTTCTTTGTTTCATTTTCAGCATTAAGAATCCAATTTGAAGTATACATACTGTTCTTAACACCAGCAAATGTCTGCAGCAGCAGGCACAATTACAGAAATGTATTAAGAGAAGGGTGTTTCAGAGTCAAACTTACTATTTCTTAAAAATGTCAGATTTTTATTTATTTTTCTTAAAAATAAAACCTTGCTGGATCAAGGTTTTACTGAATATATCTCTCCTTGGTATTGAATTTGGTAACCTATGAAAATAATGATAAAATATAGTTTACCCATTAATGGCATAAAGATTAACTAACCAGAAAGGAATTTCCAGGTTGCTAATTTATTCCAAACTAAGAGCTGGCACTTCCAGGACAGCTGAAGCCATGGCATGTTCTGTGCTGTTCCACAGACCTGATGCATTTAAATAACCATAACAACACATTGGATGTACCATGGTTGCACAAGGAGTGGTGCAACCTTCTGTGTCACACTCAGCTGCCCAAGTTCTCCTAAAACCAGGAACATTTGGTCTCAAGCATCTGAAACCTGCATAAGTCTACACAACAAGCTCTGACAGAGTGAAAAGGTACCCAAAGGTACAAATGGGCTGTTCCAAAACCATCAGCAGCCCGGCTGCAGTATTCAGGAGATCATTGTAACTGAAGTTATCCTTTTTGTTTCCAGACATTTCCTCTGAAAGCTCATAGAAAATCAAAGTGTCTCGGAGACATTTGCTTCAAAACAAACCATCTCCTCACACAAAGATCAATATAACATAAAGGAAGGAATGAAAACTTGTTTATAGCCACCAAAGATAGAATACGTATTTCTATCTTTGCTGTATTTAAGGCACTCTTGCCAAGTTGTGAAAATCGGTTTCCTTCATTACTCGTTTGGGGCTGAGGACTAATCATTGCAGGTTTTGTGCTTCTAGCTGGCAGAGTCCTCTCTAGACATCATAGGTCCAGAGATTTTATTGTTCTTGTTCATAGCTAATTCATCAAAATATGAAAGCCTTTAAAAGTAAATAAAAAAAAAATAATCATTGTGATAGTTGGAGTACTGCTTTATTTGTATTTACTTTTGTTACAGTTTGAAGGTCCAAATAACATTTGAGGTTTTCCATATTAACAAATTCAACACATTTGGCCTGCATAACAAGGAACACAAAATAAGGCAACACTGATTATGGCCTGGTGGATGAAAATGCCTTGAGCTGCCTTCAGCTAGAATAGCAAATGGTTGAATAGCCCAAGGCTCCGTTAAACAAATGACCAGCAAAACTTGTCAGCACAAGTAGGCTGACTTTTATTTTCAAATAATTAAGGACAGCAAAATAAAAATCAGTGGGCAGGTGTGCAACATTGTTTTCCTGATATCTTCAAAAGACCTAATAAAAAAAGGATTGAAAGAAAAGGAAGAAGAAACAAATGATGTATACTCTTCAGACATATTCAGTAGCAAAACCAAAATTTTGGGAAAAGAATGAAAGCGAGAGTGAAAAGTGGATTTTGTCCAAATGTCAGTCATGTGTTAAGAGAAAATATAACAACAACTGTCCAAACCTCAGTTTATTTTTAACTTCAAGTCTGTAAAGGGGATAGAAGATCACAATGTGAGATAAAACTGTTTGCTAGGAAAAAGTTAACAATCAATCTGCAATAATAGTTTTCATGGGCTACAACTGAGAAACTGCAATCCCATTTGCAGCATGTTTTCGAAAAAAAAATCTCATTATGTCCTTCAGACAGAAGTACTGAACCTAAAACCCAAGACTGAACTCTCAAAGTATATAAAAAAAAAAAAGTACAGAAAGGGGAGTAGCATAAAAATGGATGGAAGAACAGATACACATCTTTCCTTTTGGTCTTTCATGTGTATCCTTCTGTGTCAAGTACGTACTTTTAGACCAAATGGGATTTCAGTCTTCAGTCTTTCTATCCAGTACATAGTTCACAAGCTACTGGTTTGCTTTTTAAGGGAGAGTAAACAAATGAGCAGACACAGAGCAGAATGGTGAATTTTTATTCACTGAGGATAGTGGTCAGCTTAAGATAAGTAATTTTGCTTGAGAAAGATCTTATGTTGCTCTGTGCATCTTAATGCTTGAAAACCATGAAACACAAGAAGGGATCTTCTACTGCAGCCTTGCTTCTTTCATGTTGAATTGCCTGTCTGGATGGGGAAAAGCCACTTATTACAGACATTGGTTCTTTGTGTGGAATCCATGAAGTGTTTTTAAAAGAACCAATTAATAATTCTTGAGGGCAACATATAATTTGTATCGTAACACTAATAATAGAGAAATAGAAAAAAGAAACCAGAAATTAAAAATAAAATAATTATTTTAAGTGGGCATTATTTCATTGAAAGCCTATGATGCTACTGTTAGACAGTGTTCATGTGTTTTTAAAGAAAGTGTTTAAAACAGCTAAAAAAAAAAGTATGTTAAACTTCCTTTAATACCCCACCACCTTTCATACTGACTTTTTTTCTTGCCACCTACATTTCACTGTTTATGCCTCTCAGGAGGGATGCCTCAAGGTCAAAGTAGTGCAAATTCATACTCACTTCACCGCCAGTTTTGCTCTTCCAAGCAGTTCAGAGTAAGCTCCAATTCTATTTCCAATTTGTCTCTTGTGGGAAGGATGTTGAGTGTCATTTTTTTTTCTCAGTACTGTGATGTGAAATAGATATGTGCTGTCATGCTTCTGAGAGATTTGAGGAAAGGGAGCGACTGATTTCTAAACCAGACTTGCGCACTTATTACCCATCAACGTGAAAGTCACAGGGAAAAATTATAAGGAAATTAAAATATATTGCTGTCCTTCAAAAACACTGAAAATTCAACACACTCATTACAAGAATTTTGTGGTTTCCACTCAGTTAGTTGGTGTTTTATGGATTCCTTACCTTTTTTTATTTAACAGCTATTTGGGGCTGGTACTGGTTTGCTTATTTTTGTGCGAAGGCGGTTGTTTGGTTTGAGTTTTTAAGAACTTTTTCTCAGAGTTCATTTGTCAGATGTTTAAATGTTAGAACTATCAGCAGCCATATGCATGAGGGTAATGAGTACTTTCCCTTTTGCTTTTAACTCCCCTTCTTTCTCCAGTGCATTTTTTTTAGGCATTTTGCTCTTCAATGACCTCTGCCTGTCTTTCTCCAGGAGACAGCACAAACAGGATTTCCTAATAAATGGAAAACTCACAGAAATTATGTGAATATGGCCCAACAATTCATTCAGTCCAACAGGTAGGAAAATCACCATTCTCCAGGGTAATAGAAAACTGTCTTTTGTCTTTGTGTCAGACAAAGCAATGACTCCAAAAAATCAGTGTCAGGAAGGAATGTCATGGGATGTTCATGAATACTGATCTCAGTGTTGCCTTTTTTTTTATTCATTCCTTTTAACAGCACAGCCTTATGCTCCTTTAAATGTTTTGGACAGAATTTGCTCCAAATCATGGCACCTAAAAAGCTAAAAAAGCAGAGAAAAGGGGACTTTAGGGTATTGGTAGGCAGCAAGCTCAGCATGAGCCAACAGCATGCCCTGGCAGCCAAAAAGGCCTCCAGCACCCTAAGCAGCACTAACAGGAGCACAGCCAGCACAGAACTGCCTGAAAAAAACCCCCAAGCATTTATTGCTATCGGGGAAAGGGGAGGTTTGGCAATAGCACAAGACAGTGCATTCCACCAGCAATTTGCTTTCTCACATAGCCTCCTGGATGTAAATCCCCGTTGTCATGTGAGACACATCCCATGGATCGTGTCCTGCCTGGTGCTCTGCTTTGCCATTTCACCTGGTGCAACCTCTGTAGTTGCTGATGGCATTTTAGTTCAAGAGTTAAATAACAAGTCACGTTTACATGGCCACTCTCACACATGCTCTTCACCAGCTGAGCAACAAGAGCCGTTGTGATACAAAAGGCAGTAATTTCTGCTGTTAGCATATACAGGCAACAAAGAAGTTTAGAGTATCAGACTTTACAGATTTTTTTTATTTAGTTAGATCAGCTTGGATACAATGAGAAAAGAAATTTGAATAGGTAAAAGGAGTAGCAATTATAATTTGTATGTCTATTTTTCAAAAATATTGTAATGTATTTCTTATAAATAGAGTATTACATAAAAAATAGTATGCACTGATAACAGACAGAAAAGCCTTATCCTAAGATAAGAGTATCAAATAGAAATATCATCTTCCTCTGGTTTCCGACACTGGCTTTTCCAGATAGGATACATGACTGAGACCCAAAAGGGCCAAGAAGTATCTCTACACAGGCCAGTGGTGATCTCAAAACCCATAGCCTAATCTCTTTAAGAGATGTTAAGATACACTAGTAAAAGTTCCTACCTAAAAAATATTTTTTAGCTTACAATTCAACCCAAAAGCTCCAAGGACTGAACTGGGACAGCTCTTCAATCCTTACTGGTGGGCATTTCTGGTCATCTGGCTATTTATGATGATAGTACATAAAGCCCCTACCTTTTAAATCAAGGGTAAAACTCATAATATTTTATTATTATAAGAAAAGAAAGCATATTCAGCAGTGATTGCCATTCAAATTAAAGGTGAAATATGGCAGGAAATATTCTGGCCATTACAAAACATCCTGACAGCAAAGATATCTGAAAATTGTTGTAAATCCAGGCATGAGATTAAACATATATTTGTGATAAAAACAGTGAAACAATTACAATTTTCCATTTTAGAAGTGTCAGTATAAATTATTTTTTTCTTTTCCGCATTGTCAGATTACAAAGTTCATCTTCTTAAACTTCTACTTTGAAGTCTGGTTTTGGAGTTAAATCAGAATCTAGTCACAATGACAATCTCACCACAAAAAAAAAAAAAAAAAAAAAAAAAAAAAAAAAAAAAAAAAAAAAACACATTTTACCAAAAAATTAAAAAAAAAAAAAAAAATTAAAGACCATTTTAGCAAAGGATCTTAAACAAATGTTTAGCTTGAAAAAATATTAGAAATCATCATTCTTTCCAAGAAGCTCTATATTGTAAAATGGTTTTAAGGAACATATTCTTGCAGACTGTCTTCTGCCTCCTAAAGAAGATATGCACATATGGAATGATGTCTTATATAAATACCAGATTTGTGTGCACAGATGCAGCCATGTGCGTGTCTGCAAGCTCAGATCAGTCTGCAGTTTTCAAAAATTCAGCATTGGAAGTTGAGCACCTGATGGAAACTTTCCCACTTCTGCCATGCAGGGCTTCATTTCAGAAGTGGTTTTTTTCTAGACCATTGTTCCTCAAACAGGTGTAGTGGTGACATAAGTGCCTCTTTGCTCAGGTACATTTCTCTCTTAGGAATAATTTCATGGATGCAATGTCTAGTTTGCCCACGTGAATCACTGGTACTGCAAACCTTGTTCTGGGAAGGTGTGGAATGGAATAATGTTTCTGGAACAGCTGTCAGCAACCCAGAGCCCAGAGCACTTGAAAGACTCTGAGAAGACTACCCACAAGCTATGGTTTTGTCCCAGCATATGAGGACCACTTCCAGTTCACACCACTATGTATCATGGTGCTTCTTGACCTTTTCCTTGTCAGCTCAGCTGTTCTGATCGATGTGATTCAACAGATAGAGGGTTGGTTTGTCCATTCTCTTATAGATGGAAGAAAGAATGATTCCATGACTTACACTGGCATGACAGCGCTGGTGATAAGGTAATCCCTGCACAGTCAGGTAAAGAAGTTAATTATTCTCCTATATCCCTTTGTGCAGATGATCAAGACAAATCCATTTTATTTAGCTTTCTAGAAAAGAAGTTTGTTATAAACCTTGGCCAGAAATATCATACTTTTTTCTACTATTTCTACATTTTCCCCGTTTTCCTTTACCCTTGCACTTCTGTTACTTTCAGTTTCCTAAATCCTAAACACCACACCATAACAAAAAAAGAGCTACAAATGTTCATACACAGATGATCAGCTGCTGTATTTCTAAGCTAAAAACAGGTGATGCTAATAAATAAGAATTGAAAGTTGTTTTATAACAGTTTCAGGCAAGTAAAGACATGGGGCATTAAGGAAATTCAGTAGACAGGGATCGAACCTTGCAGCTGGATGAGCAGGATAAATGATAACAAGCTTTAGTGAAAGCAAGACTAAACAACAACCTTCACCAAGGAAAAAATATTCTGAATGTTGTATGTCAGCAATGCATAAAGTCACAGAACAGATTATCCAGGAGTTTAACAACAATGAAATTAGCTTTAGAATCTCCGGAGCTTTACAAACAATATTATAATAATTAAAAAAAAAAAAAAAATCACAGATATTTCTGTGGTATACACAGAAGGTATTTCTGCCTGCATATAAACAAGCAATGTTATACTACTCCTTTCTTAATTTAGAAGTTATGAATTATTTGTAAAATAAAGATATAATCCATATTCATGGAAGTGGAAAGACTGTTACGCATATTATGAGAGAGAATTTGTTTATCTAAATGGTAAAAAAAAAAACCAACAAATCAAAGCTCATGCCTAAAAGACATAAATGTACATTGATAACTACTCAATATATCACATACACCCAATACATCTGAACTATACAGAATAGTCTTTGCTGGTCAACCCCTCCTTCTTTGTGGGAAGATATCTTTTAGTGTCAGATCCTGCTGATTGTCTGCTACAATGGCATTTCAGGTAAACTAACTCAAAATTAAACCACAACACCACCAACCAGGACAGTCTCCTAACGCCTCTTTTGTGGCCCACATTAAATCTTTGTTGATCTAAAAACAGATATAAAAGACAAAAGCTGTGACCAACTAATGTGCATTTCCATTGATGACGCCAAAGACTGTCGGGCAGTTTATCTTTACTCACACAGTAATTTGCCTTCAAAAGCAAAGTACATGCTGATTAAAACTTATACAAAACCCCCTTAATTCTTGAGATATAGGTAATTACTCCAGGCCAGACTTAAGACTCACCAGTAGAACAGTGTACAAAAAACCCCCAAAATGTCATTACTTGAGTTCAGTGTACTAATTAAATAGAGAATTATGCTTTCCACATCTGTTAGTCCAGTGCCTTTCAATAGAACATTCAGCTCAGGTCTTGTAGAGAGAAATAGCTACCTCCACAAAATATGGTACTTAATTTCAGAAAAAAAAATGATTCAAGTATGTAGAAAAAATTAACTGTCCATTTGTATGGTTATTATCACGGCCCTTAAATGACAATAAACCAAGATTATCAGCAGAAGTTTGACTCTAGCCTTGAACTATTATTTTAATATTCATCAGAAAAAATTTCCAATTTTTCCTTCCTTTTAATTTGAAATCTGATTTCTTAGCTATGAGGTGGCATTTAAAATTTTGCCTTTCACCTAGCTCACTAATGTTAGTAGGTTTAAAGTGCTTCAGAAAAAGGAATGATTGTCATTGGAAAATGCAGGGGTTTTTTGCATAGTCATTGTCCTTATTTGCTAGACAATCTCATTGTGATAGGATTACATCTTCTCTTCAAACTTTTCAGGGACACGAGATTACATTTGCAAATGCTTTCCATTTCAATGTTTTAAGGCCAAGTCAAAGATACAGAGATAAAGAATATGTGGAAGCATAATAACACTCTCAACACACTAAACAACAGCAGGACAAGAGATCTTAGAATATGAACTATTTTTCTTCAACCCAACAGGAATATTTTTTAAAGGAGCCATGTTCTAAAAACATACATCTTGAGAGCTTTTCTGGCCTAATTTCTAGTCTTTTCTTTTTTTCTCACAAAGGCTCTTACAAAAGAATATTTTCTAGGACACAAAAGAGATTGAGGACTAGAAACTGAGTAATTTGTTTGACACTGCAGAAATCTTGCATTACTTTTCCAGAAAACCTGCTTTGTAGGAGGTTTTCACTTACCTCATTACATACATGGAAAGAGGCATCTTTGTTCTGATTTTCATTTGTATCTGAAAAAATCATTCATAAGAGTCTAGCAAAATACCCTCTCCTCATCAAATCAGAGTCATAGTTGACATTACTTGAGGTTCCCCAGTTATGTGCCTAAAATAAAAATTGGAAAATGATTACAGGAAGGTTGTAGCTGAAGATGTATCCACAGAAGCCAGAATAAAATGAAAGTGAGAAGGTTGCAGTCACAGTGAGTTTTTCAGTTCTAGACTGAAAAAATAAGTATTAATATTAACATGGATATTGATGGAGACTTACAGGCAATCTCATGTTTTCTTTGCATAAAAATGGAGATTAGAAGAAATCAAACAAAGAGAAGGGAAAATAGTCACAAAAGCAGGTTTACAGTTACTGATGGTATCCTGCCATAGGTAAAGGAATCATTAGATGTGAAAATATTATGATGAAAAGGACAGAGTTCAAGTGTGATGGAAAAGAAAATGTAATCTCCCAAGAAATTTGGAACACAAGTTCTGAAAAGTAGTGCTGCTTAAATGTTTCACCACTAGTTTTCATTCAGAGTACTACAAAATTATATCTAGAAATGTCCCTTATAAGTTTGAGTTACTTAATGCTATTAATAAACGCACTGTACTTTCTTTTACATACTTTAAAAAGCAACAGAAGGAAGCATCTTGCTAATGGAGAAAATAAATTCATTCGATTTTTAAGAGTTTTTCACACACACAGAAAAATCTTACTCATTTAAATAAATTTGGTTTTAAAAAGAAAAATATCATGAATTTGAATCTGACAGGCAATAAATCATACACAGTTTTCGGGACTTAAAATGTTGTCCAGTCTGGGGGTATACAGAGATCATCATCTCCCTTCTGAGGTGATCCATGTCACAAAGCCTGGAGTCATCCAGGCATCCTTAGATAGAGTCCAAACTCTCACAGAAAACCCCTGAGGAGCATTCATCCTGTTTAAGAAAAGTTATGTACAGCATGTACATAACTGCTGTACTGAACTGATGTTCTCCAAGAAAGAGGCTCCATTTGGGACAAAAGTTAAGTCTTATTCATAACACAAGAAGGTGTTGACTTTGAGCAGTCAATAGATGCTTCTAATTTTGATTTTTCACCTGTAAGGACCGACAGATGATTATGTTCTCCATTATTTCAGAGCAATTTGATTTTCCCAGACTATTTACCACTTTCTTAAATGAGAAATGGTTGTTGCAGTTCCTTGTTTATGCACCTCTTAGTGGTATTCCAGGGCACCTCTGGCATCTAGATCCCCACACTTGTCATTCCCACAGTTTCCAGATGTACTTTTCAAGGAAGTTTCTGATTCACATAGCTATTTCCAGGCTCCAGCTTCCAAGCTGAGGCTCTGGCACTATTTTTCAGGAGTCCTTTTCCCCAACAATGTTACATATTTAACCAGGCCACCTTACTGCTTTTTTCATCAACACGTTCCAGAGGGATTAAGGGTTATCTTTGAAGCATTTTCTGCTGTCATCACTCCTTACGTAGCCCTAGCAAGGTCTGATAATCTGAAACAATCGAGAAAGACTAAGAGGACAGGAGGGAAAATGGAAAATATTCTAAATTCAAGGTGCACAGATTAAGTAAAAGAAAGTACTTCCCACATTGATTAAGCCACTATTGGAGTTACAAGTTTCTCTTTTCCTTTCAAAGACTTCAACCTTCAGCCCTTGATACTGAATTTTCATAAATTTGGAAATCCCACTGAACCAGAGAATGGTCTATCAGATAAAATCTGTGTCAGCAAGTTTGAAGAATGAAACTTTTTTCTTTCTGTAATCATCTGAGAGTGAACAGATGCATGTTTGACGATTTGCAGACAGAATAAAAAACTAAGGAAATGGAGAAACAATTGGTCTAACCATGCAGTCATTTACCCAAGCAAGCTATTTCCATTTAAATCAAAAAGCATTGCTTACCTGAGCAAGTATTTCCCACATAACCACTTGCAAAAACGGAATCGAAGTCATCCCAGTAAAGTATTACTTCTGAGCAAAGGGAAAACAGATGAATAATCTTTCAATGAGATAAGCAAAATTTTAACCAAATTTTATATTTGACAGTATATTAAATGTATCACAGAGCAATCCTCCAGAGGAATCAACATTTGAAGTAATCTCTAGGCAACAGAGCACTTTCTCCCTGCTGTAGTTATTGTAATGTCTAGTTTTTGAGTTGCAGTTTGTTTGTTTGGACAATTTAATTAAAGAGCTGAGCTTGAAACAAACTTTTCTCCATTGTGAATTCTGTCTAGGATATGATTCTATCTAGTTTTCTTGCCTTGAAAAATCTATTTAGGAACATAGCTGGAATAAACATTTATATACCTTTTCGAATTTATCTAAGCATATAGATGTTCACCCACTGAGGAATCTCCAATGTTACATGAAAAACATTTGTGTTAAAACAGTGAGGTAAGGAGTGGATTTTGGCAAAAAAATGGTGTTTCTTATTTAACAGAATTCCCACAGTAATCACATAATTAAGAGCTAGCTTGAGACAAAATGTTAGGAATATGGAACCTTAGGAGTTTCAGGCATAGGAACATTATGATATACTAACGTGGAGGGATGAAAGTGTATTCTTTTCCCTGTCTTATTTTCAGGAGGTTCAGGAAACCTGAGGGCTGCTTCTGGCAATTCACCTGGATGCCCTTTTTCCCTTTTATCAGTTTCATTGTGTTTTACAGAATGTACAATGGCCTGTGGTGGCATAAGATCACCCACAGAGCCTAAATCTGAGTCCAGCAGTGCACAGCACACACATATGCAAGGCATCAATCTCAGGAGGGACAGAAAATAACTTCTTCAGAATTAGAAGTAGGAAGGCAGATTGTGACATTGGCCTACACTGGATGGGGGTATGAAATGGTATTTGCTTGTGGGAAAACACTCAAAGCCTTCCTGATTTCCACAGGAGTTCCCTGTTCTTTTTAGAGGGTGTGCTTATACCATCCCACCCTGGTATTTTAGTCAGCTCTTCCCTATATATCAAACCAACCATAACATCAAAGAGAAACAAGAACAAAGAACAGCCTGAAGTGGTGTCACACACACAGGTGGCAACAGATCCCTTTTTGCCTTCTTCATTCCTGTGGGTATTCATCAGGGCCAGGAACAATCTGTTGTTTCTCAGGTTCAGCTACAGTTTTGTTTTAGTTTTTTGGGGGTTGTTTTTGTTTTTTTTTTTTAAACACCAACCCTACCTACTTAGAAATAAACCACAGCAAACGAAGTCAACATGAACTTTTTACATCTGCTTGATATATGATAATGAAGTGCAGTGTCATGGAATTCCCTTATTTTGCCAAGTCGTTAGTTGCATTGGCAAAGATGATCTCAGGGAAAGGCAGTGGTGTTAGACTGAAAATTATGTTTACTCTCTAGTTCTGTTACAGTGCTTTACCTTTACCAAAGTAAGTTCCTAAGCCTTGGATTTCTGGTGTCAGGAAATATACATGGAAAAGTGGGATGGAGGAGTGTCTGTTGTTCCATGGGAAAAGTAGGGTCTTGCTTCCACTGCAGAATGAAAGTGTTGAGAGGAAAATTAGGCAAATATGTAACACCATGGAATTTCATGTTAGCAAATTCAGGAGGCTTAAGTGTAAGCTGGCAAAATGTAGGTACCTTAAACAGCCATGCCTTGCTGGTGAAAGTTCTTGACTTCACTAATAGTGCTTCCTACTCAGAAAATCACAAAATTTGTCATTTTGTGGTTAAAAAAACACTCATGCATTTTTATTCAGAACACCAAAAAAACACAAGAAAATTTAAAAAATGATAAACAACCAACAGGTGAGAAAGTATGTACAAAGCAAAGCGCAGAACAAGGAAACCATGCAGTTAATTATAGCTGCTACCATCTTACTCAGAAAAAATAGAGGTGGAATACACTGAAAGACAGCTCTGAAGGGCAGAGGAGCTAAAAAATTGGCAGGTCTTTAAAGACAACCTGCTTCAAGTACAGGAACAGTTAATTCAAACTAGTAATATAAATAGTAGACATTATGATTTGTCATTTGATCTGTAAGCTGGTTCTAACAGAATGGATCATAATTACCTTTGTATTATGTAAATAACCAATCTAATCAAGGGAATGACAGGAATATGGAAAAGAAAAATAAAATCTTTAAATCTAAAGAAAGAACAACTACTCCCATTCTCCAAGGCAAGAAATGTGGACTTTGGATAATGTTACTAGAATATTCCCCCAGAGAAATGGAGCTAAACTCTTCCAGCAGTAACCCTCCACCTTTTTTCCCCAAAGTTTGCTCTTACTGCTGTGTTCTCCACCACCCCCATGCCCACACCTGAGCTTCTCCAGTCTTCTTGTGCTTTTGCTGTGACCATGGGTGCTTTCCCAGCTGCCTGCCCTGCCCCAGTATCCCATAGCACTGACCATTACTCCAGTGTTACAGTGACATGCTTGCAGGTGGACGGTCTCCTCATTCCAGAGCCCCTCTTGCACCCACCACTGTCTTAAGATGTTGCATCAAACAAGTTATTTGCACCTTCAAATGGACTAAAATTGATTGTGTGCTCTTTCCAATCCAAATATGATGAAATATCTCAGAGCAAATCCCTGATTCTCTACACAATCTCCTAGACATGTTGCCTTTTTTCAAATGCCTTCCAAAACGTTTGGGGTTTTCGGGTTTTAAGTCGTTGACTTTTTAGGCATCTTGTTTAAGACTGACAGCTGATAATTTTTTTTTTTTTAGCACTGGACCCTAGAAAGCCCAGGAGTTGTAAAAGACCAGTTGATAATGTATTCTTTAATGGATTTTGTCACTTGCCTTATTTTACTATAGGATCTTATGAAAGCAGACTTAAATGGACACAAGATAAAAACTACTTATATGATGGCAATTAGACTATTATTAATAAAATGACATATTCCTATTTTTAAGTCCAAGAAAGAGCACTTTGCTGTCCCATATATTCTATCTATAATACATGTTTAGATGAAATATGTTTTATATTTCTATACTTTCAGAATTAAACGGTGTCCTCCATCTGAGGAAATTCACTCTAAAGGAATTTATCGATCAAGACAAAAAGCCACACAAGAAGCCAGCCACAGCAGAACTAATAAACTGTTTGGAGCTGTTGTCTTTAGATAACAGTAACTTACATTGATGAAGATTTAGAGTTTGATTTTTAACAAAAAGAATCTTGGAAGAAGCTGTTTGAACTATTAAAAAAAATAATTCTCTATCCCAGAACTCAAGGGGGAAATCAGCACAGAAATTTTGTAAGATGCTTTACACTGGGAGGAGGGAAGGGGCTAAGAAGTTAAAGACAGAAGAATAAGGTACTGTGACTGATAGACCTCTTCCTCCAAAGCCATATGTTTGATTCATTCAGTTCCCTCTCATCCAGGGAGAAGATAATGTTCCATATTATGCAAGCACTATGAGACCAATAATAACATCCATTGTCCTAACCCAGCTATCGAGGCAGACGATGACAGCAGGAGCAGGAGGGGAACAGCACTGTAAATCACCCAAGACTAGCAGAGGAAAAACAAGTTACTGGGGGATTTGCTGCAACTCCTGTGCACTGACTTCTCTCCCAGTAAGGAAAGGATGAAAGCCGGGATCTTGGAACTGGTTCTGATATTACTGGAAAGGGCAACAGAGAAAGATACAAGGCAAGAAACAAGGTGCTGCAGACGTTCCATCAAGGGAGGAACAAGCTTCAAGGAGTAGCAGGAAACAAAAAAAAAAAAGCTATAAGAAGGAATTAAACTATTCTATGTATAGCATGATAGCTGGAGAGTTTAACAAAGTGTTGGAAGAATAAATGTTTTTCCCTAAAGCAGAAATGTCAGTGTATCCTCACTAGACCTAGCTGTGTGCCAAGAGCTTCAGCAGTTCCAAGAAAGTGCACGACAGTATACAGTCTATCATTTTAAATATAAGAAGGGATTTTCAATCACTGAGGCCCAATATTATAATATGAAGGTCAAAAGATTAAAAGAAAAAGAAAAAAAAATGAACATACACTACTGCAGGTGTGAGAAGCCTGAAAAGGAAACACAGGGAGTGCAGAGAGAAAGGAACAGCACTATATTGATTGTTATGAATTTTCAGTATGAAAATACCAGTAAAGAAACAGCAAATTTAACTTGAGAAATTTTCTGTGACAGAAGATCTCTCCAAGGCAGCAAATAGAAGGAAGGTACATTTGTTGTGAAAAAAATTTACAGCCTAAATGTTAACCCTGTATTGTGTCAAAAAAAAGCATTGTACAAGTTATGCGAGTTAACAGGAAAGACCACAAATAATTAATTTACTCTGGATATTAATAAAAGACTAAATATTCATGTATGCAAGTGATTAATATTTAAAAACATGTTATTACCTGCTTAATTATCATAGATTAATCAATGATAATTAACAAGTGATTAATCAATGGATCTCTAAAGAATTGAAAGAAAACAAGTTCCTACCTGAAAACAAGAATGTAGATAAGCAAACTTCCCAGAAACAACTGGATATACAGAGATGATGTTTGGCAAGAAATATAATTCAGCCCCAAACCACAGGGAAGTGTGAAGACTTACATCCTTCCAGAGACCTGTGGAGTGGAGAGGGCATGGCAGAGGCACTGCCAGAGCACCAGGCAGGGCTGAGATTGCACAGAATTATGTCAGTGGGTAGGTGAGAGCAGGACAGTGGAGGCACATCAACCAAAGCTTAGTGCATTTAAATGTGAAGCTCAAACTGCATGACCCAAATGGATGTCAAGTGTGCTCAGTGGTACAGTACAGTGGTGACTGTGACTCATTTCTCGAAAAAAGGCACAAAGTGATCAATTTCCAGACGAATTTCTGTTTAAAAGAAAAGTATTCAGGTTATGCCATAATATCTGCTGAAGCAGCAAAATGGCTTCAGATATTCAAAATAGGTGCAGGTGCACAATTCAACAGCTTTCCTTTGAGGTGATACAGATGGTGCTTGGCAAAAGCTCTGGTTTGGTAAGCCAGGGGTCAGGCAAGGCCAGCTGTGAGCACACAGCAGCCCCAGGATGCAGGGGACACGTGCATATTGCAAACACCAGCAGGCAGGGGAAGCACTGAGTGTTGGAAAGGGGCACCAGCTGACCAAAATTGCAATTGCTCTGGGGGAACCACACAGTTCTAAGTGGGCCACACCAGAGAAATTTGCAGCTGTGATGAGGGCACAGAGAACCCTAGGATTCACTGCCAAATCAACAGTAGCCAGCTTACACTGCACCCCCTCCTTCTGACCAAAAGGAGCAAACAATAAATGTTTCCTATGCAAAATACTAAGCAGGAGGAGAAAGCTGAGGGGGTCAAAATCAGTCGTCTTAGTGATGGCCATAGCAAACAAAATAGAAAAGAAATCATATTTTTACATGTCTAAGTGTTTTAATAATAAACTGTTGTATGAATACAACAGCCACCACTAAGGGCTGCATGATATGACATTCAAGCTGCTTTCAGTGTATAAGGTGAACAGGTGATGCACTGGCAAATGAAGCTGGATTAGAAATGCAGCCTGCTAACCCGCAGCACATCGTTTGGCAGCTGCTGATTTTTCTAAATGCCCTTTGCATCTCATCTGCAGAAGAGGGAGATGCTTTTCCAGGAGGAGGAAGTGATGTGCTTAAAGGACTGTGCAGAGTGAAAGTCATAACCAACAAAATTCCCAAGTACAAATTCCCAAGTCAGCAATATAACAAAAAAATTCCCTAAAAATATTATATTTACTATATACAGCTGAATTTGCACTCATTTAAAA
>VWYO01008068.1:274249-294060 GCA_013400275.1 Rhadina sibilatrix
TATAAAAAAAAAAAAAAAAAAAAAAAAAAAAAAAAAAAAAAGCAAGAGGGAATCACATGCTTCAAAAACATTTTGGGAAAGAGAGATCAGAGACAAAGCAAGATGAAGGGAAAAATAATCAGCAGATTTCCCAACACATCTACACATCTGTAATTTCTCAGATGTTTCGGGAGAGAGTAAAAATATCCAGTGACATGGATTTGTCATGTAAAACCTGACATTTGCCACAGCATCAATACTCAATGAAAGCACCAAGAACTTGAGCAGTTTGTGTATTCTGTAGTCTGATGGACATGGTTCTCTCTCCAGGCCTGTGTTCCTTATTTTTTGTTCCTGCAATTCTACACATTGTATAAAAACAAGGTCTCAAGGCAGAAACACTTTCACCTGTGCACTGCTATAACAGTAACTTCAAAATACTTGGTATACTTTGGGGTAAAAGGAAATCCCAGAACAAGTTAGCTTTGTTAGCTCCTCCTGAAGAAAAAACTATAACTCCATAACAACTCTTCAAATGTATGGAAGTTTAAAACATTTCAAAAGTCAGGAAATGTACAGATTTGGGATTCTGCTGTTGCATAATTACTTTTCAGAGTCTTAATCTTGACTGTATTCTAAATTTAACCCCTATGCTTCCTAGATTAAAGAAAATAGATTAATATGTCAGCCTTAAAGAAGATTTTTGAGCTTGTAAAATCCCATTAAATTAAACAATATTTTCCAATGTATAACACAGTATTAGTGACTACAAAAAGAAATATTAGTTGCTATGCAATAGATTTAAAATCATTTCAGAGGCTCTAAAGATTAGCATAATCTTTCACTACTGAGCAAATCCATCATTGAGGGTAGCCTTAAAAACATATGGTTGCGAATAAAAACTGGAAAAAGTACTGATTTTCAGTAAAATTTAGTCAAAAAAAAAAAAAAAAGAAAAAAGAAAAGAAAGGATTTGGAGAAGAATTTGCATTTTGCTGAAGGAAAGGCATGGATTAATTACCAACATTTTCTGGGAATATGGGGAAGTTTCACAAGGAATTTTTTTCATTTACAGCAAAGACACACACAGGACATCAGGAGAAATATTTTCTAACAAGACATGAAATATAAAAGCGAGTCCATATCTTGGAAAAAAATCCCACAGAGATAACTTAGATAATGTTTTGTTATTGAATAAACTAAGAAAATCTCTTGAAGCAATTTTGAATCCTATGTTACTGTAATTCCCAGAAGAAATTCTGTACTTGCTACATTTCCTTTCATTTAATAATTAAGCTTTTCATAAGGCATTTCTTTTTATATTTTTTGGGGATTTTTTCCTCTGCTATTGATTAATATTCCCCCTTTTTACCTACATATTGAAATTAAGATTATATTAGAGTTAAAAATGCATATTTTTGACTTTTCATGGTTTTTTACCATCAAATTACTAATAATTAATGCTACATCTAGATTTGTGACATTTCCTTCTGAAAAAGCCTCATATTTCTGAAAAAAGTGTGCAAGTTGATCCACTTCTTATGACCTTTTACCTTCAAGGGCATTATTTATTACTGCCTAAATATACATTCCATAAATCTGTAGCACACACCTCAGGTTTTGGTTTCAGTCTTTGACAGCTGAAATGATCACTTGTTTACTGGGGAAGAGAGAAAAAAAAGATTTAATTGTCAGCCAATTTTGCTGCACCTTTGTCAAACTGTGTAATAATCTGTGTGCAGATTATATCCACTATCTTTGAGTGCTTCTCAATTTCAGTATTCCAGTCATTCACTCAGAGTGTAAAGTTATTTTAATGAATTTATTTTAGTGATACAAATGTATGTCTGGTCATAGAGCCTTGCTACTGCTGATCTTTTTTGTTGCCATGCCACAGCACTTTACGGAGAGCTGGCACAGAGGAGAAACTTATTGAGGCAGTTTTGTCTTCTTTATTTTCTTTTCATATGTAAAACTAGTAGAGATAGAGAAATTTCACTTGCAATAAAATTCTGGATAGGAAAATATGGCCACAAAATAAACACTTTTTTGGAGTACTCCAAGTAAGATCTTGCCTCCAGAGAAAAACAGAGCAAACACACCCTTGTGCAGAGAAGGATGACACCAAAACAACCAGCTCAGCAAGAACAGCTGCTATCCAGAGTGAACAGCAGAGTCAACACACAGTCTAAATCCAAAGGAAACAAATTTTAAAGGAAACAAAAGTGTTTGTAGAGCCAAGGCTATTTTTCAAGACTGTGAAAGAAAAGAAATGGATTAATGGTAGGTTTACTACAAATCATACTTAATGCTTTATTCTTCCCTATATAGAAGATTCTCTGGAATATGAGGATCAAGCAATTGAGTGAAGGATTATGTTGTCTGTATATTATGTTGAAAGTCGAATTTAATGTTCTGTGAACGCATAAGATTCTTACCAATAGAATATATACAGTGCTTAGAGAGAGTACAACCAGTATTGGGGCATGAAGCTTGTCACAGGGGTTGAGTAGCCACAAATAGTTGCCAAACCCTAAACAACATCTGAACTGCATTCAAAAACATGCTGGTTCCCAGAAGTAGGGCCATGCTGGTTTCAACAGCCCAAGGACATTAAAATTTTACAAATTCTCAAAAGCTATTGCAATTAGCCTGGAGAAGAAGGAGGACATAAAAAGAAACATTTCATGTAATACCTAAAATTATGATCACTTCAAACAATGTGCTACAGAATGGCAAATCCTTCAAGATTTAAGCCTAAAGAAATCAAAGATACATAAGCTTAAAACCACTATTCACATTCAGTCAGCCATACAATTAACTTAGTTGGATATTTTTCATGTTGAATAGATTCTACTCATAAATGTCACCACAGGGATATTTGTTCACCAGAATGCATGTTAGCAATTTCAAACCTTTGAGCAAAGATCTCCTGTTGTGGCACTTCTGCTGCCATCAGGATGTCAGTGGATTTTGGGATTGCAGCTAAAATCCTGGGTGGAGGCAAAGATTCACTTGCCAGTTTTTAATAACTCATAAAGGAAGGAAGAAAAGACAGACTGACAGAAAGAAAGAGCAGCTAGCTTTCTGCATCCAGCAGTAAGTTATTCCTTAAACCAGTGGACACATCTCAGCAGAGTGTACCAAAGTCTCTTACTTCAAGCATCTATTTTGAAGCCACATGACCCAGATATCCCACCATAAATAGGAATTGTCATTCAATTAATAACAGGTAAAAAGAAACACAAGACTGTATAACAGTTACTACAATGCTTGATTTGTCTGATTTATTCTTGCTGTTTTCTAGTCAGCGTAGAATGATGAATTCTTTCTTTTCATTACCGTCTGCTTGAAGTTATGCTTCTAATTTTCTCTCTCGACAAAAGGTGAGAATTCATGTTTGGCACAATTGAATTATCAAAAAAAAAAAAATCAAACAGGATTTTTAACTATAGATGAATGCATTATTCTTCTTTCTTTCTGTGAATCCTTGCCAGCCCTTCTCCCACAATGACAGCACCTTCTTTGCATGAGCAAAATACAATGGAATGAGTTACAGTCTTTTTTTATTTAGGGGAATTTCTAGTTACAGAAATACTTAAAATAGCTGTTTTAGATTTAAGGTTTCATCTACTGCTAAGTTTATGTATTAAAAATTCTAACATGAAAGAAAAGGGTGATATTTTGTCTTTTAGTCTATTTGTTCTGGTGATTTCACTGGATTATAAATTCTCTCATAAAGATCATATTTTTTTATTCAAGTGACTCAGTAACTTGCAAATTTTCTAGTCCTACAAATAATTTTATTTCCTGCCTATGTGTGATTTCACTGGACAGGCTTCATGCAAATTAGCTCAGTTTCCGAAATCTTCAAGTCAGCCTGACTAAAGATTTTAGTCTTGATCTTTTGCTGAGCTTCATGCAATGAATTCTCTGCATATACCAAGTCCCAGCAGTATTAGCCCTGGCTTTGGGGCTGAACTTGTTCTTCAAATCTTTGTGCACTACTTCCAATTAAATTCACTGGACTGAAATCAAAATGGCATTTTGGGAAGTAGGTATGGTTTTCAGTGCTTCAGAAACCAAGTGAGAAATTCTGAGAAGAGAAAACAAATGAATAGAACGCAGTGTGAGCAGCAGCAGTATTCATGATCTCCTCCTTCAGTTTTTCTCTTGGTGTTTCTACAGCATGTCCAAACTCCCACATAATCCCTCTTTGACTTCAACTTTTCTGCCAGCTCTCCCTGACCATGACATCTTCAATTTTATCAGTTCAGTCTCCAAATTTTGAAACAGAATATAATACTGGAGACTTCAGTTTTAAAGGAAACAAAGGCAAATTATTCCTGCCTTCCTAAGACAACCTCAGTTGCCTCTTTAAAAGAAAGCAGAATTAGGATTTGTCTGCATAATGTCAGGGTGGCTTTGGTTCTGCTGAAAGCTGCTTTATAGGAGAGGTAACATTCTGTGACTGTGCCTCTCGATGTGGCTGCCAGCCTTGTGGGAGAGGTTGCCAGGGCTGGCTTGCAATAAAGCTGGAGGAAAGAATCATGTAGATGTCAGAAGTTTAGGAGACATTTCCTCTCCAATTTATTGAAAGGGAATCCTTTAGGCTTTTCCTTGATTCTTCTGCTACGGTTTTAGAAATTTTGAACCCCTCTCTTAAAACCAGCACAGAAGGGCTGGAAGTCCCCTCTACATTTCCTAAGGTGCCCTGTGTGCAAATAGACTGATAACTCCATGTAGTCAATTATACTGTCTGCCTCAAACATAAACATATAATTAAAATGCAGAAAATGTGTATTTATCACTAACTAAAAAAATATGTAGCAAGAATTCATTGCATCTTTCTAATCTCTGTATCCATCCCAGCTGTTTTCTAATTACCCATGTCCACCATAATCTTTCTTAGCTCATTTGCTCAGCCCTAGGTACAGTATTACAGCATGAGTTGCTCTTTCTTTCTGCTTGTAGGACAGACAGATAGCTACTGCATTTTGATCTCCTTTTGCCCACTGCTTCTAGTTCCCTTTTTGAAACCATAACAGAAGTTAAAGCTTCCATCTTTGGGAAGATTTAAACATCTGTAACTGCTGTGACTGCATTAAGAGGTGTGACCTGCTATCCCCTAACTGTTGTCCAGGACTGTCATCTCTCCACCAGAGAGTGGCCCCAAAAGACATGCTGCTGAAAAGAGGCCCTTATTTAACCATTTATGTATTAAATAGCACATCTTGAAGGAGCCACAAATACAAACAGAATTATGACTTCCAGAAAGATGGATCTAAGAAATTTCTTCCTATTCTTTCAGTGAAAGTAGTCTGTTTCAGGATATAATGGCCAGGTGCATGGTTAAGAAACCAGAAGTAATCATATAAATGGATGACAGCCACTTTGTCAGCATCTGTGATGTCCTACCCTTAAGAGGAATGGAGCACTCAAAGTTCATAGATTCTCAGGGTTGAAAGGAAAAACAGAAGTCAGAGGGTCCCCAATAACTCACAAAGTTTTGTTAGCAATTTACACACTTGGCATGGAAATTGGTAGGTTAGTCCCTGACATGCTATATAAAGGGTTTGGATAAAGGGATAGGGTAAAAGGGAAGAGAGTAAGGAAGAAAAAAAGGGTTTCAGGGGGTTTTGGGGGTCTTGTTCCCCCCTTACAATTCATGCTTACTTCTTGATCTCATTCCTTTGCCTGTGCCTGTATTTGTTGTGCTTATTTGTAGGAAGTAGAACAAGGGTGTTTGTCCCAGAAAAGTGCTGCCCTACCTCCCCATGGCTCCTTTCTTTAGCCACATCCTGCTCTTTCTCACAGTGGGTTATCACCAACAATCCTCGGCTGTTGGTGCCAACAATTCTTATTTGGCTTCACAGTCATCCACCTGTTGCTGTTTAAGACATGCACAAAAGTCCCTTATCTTCTGGGCTTCTACAACATCTTAAGAAGATAAATTAGTATTGAATACCAAAGAGAGTGCTGATGCTACCACAAGAATTGTCAATCTTGGCTTTTCATGTGACGTATCTTCCAGGCAGGTAATGTGTTTACATACACGCTCCCACATAGTGAGCACACTATTCATATAATGCAGTCCTGGGATTTAACTGAGGTTATATGCCAGCTTTTCAGCAATGCACAGTATCACTATAAAAGCCATCTGTTAGAACTGTGATAAGATTATAGGCAGTTAAACTGCTAAATGTTATTCGTCCGTCTTTTTTAGTCCCCTTCTGTTCACTGAGACTCACTGGAGCATGTGCAGGTGCTGTAACTCCCTGAGATAGGAGGTACTGCAATCAGACTAGTCTTCTAGCAGGGAAACACTATCACTGTCTCATTTCTCCTAAGAATTTTCCTTAAAGTCTTGGCAAAATTGAGAATGATGCTACCTGCAGATTGCTTGACTCCATAGCAATGGCCAGCTGAGAATCTGAGAACTTACATCACTCATTCTAAATTTATGTTTGCTCTTGAGGAAGGAAGAAAGGCTTTAGTCAGTAAAGAAATATTGGTTAAAGACAAATCTGAACTGGATTTGTTGGATTGTTGCAATACAACACAAAAGAAATGACACTCACTCACTGAGATGTCCAAGGCAAAAAAAGCCAGTTTGTTTACAGACATCGACATTTATAGAATTCCAACAGTGACCATGGATTGGAGGAAGAAAATCTTCCTCTCCAAACACACTGGTAAACCCAACAGTTCATCAATTTTCTCCTCCTACAAAAATGAATGCAAAAAGATCATTGTTTACATGAAAAGCGTGTGAGAAACTCCATTCAAAAGGTAAACACAGAAGGCTGAAGGAACTTTAGAAAAACTTTAGAAAAAAAAAAAAAAGAGAAGAACAAAGCAACATTGGATATCAATTCTGATCATCTCATCAACATTTTATTCATGTGGGAGTTCTCTAGAAAGACTGATGTCATCTCCTTGAAGGAACTGGGTGACCATCTGCTACTTAATCAAGGTAGCTCAATAAAACCAAACCCAGCTGGAAAGACAGTAGCATTTCAAGAGGAAGGGAGTGCATTCAAAACCAGAATATTGTGAGTTTTCTTCTCTGTATTTCAAAAGAAAACTCTAAAAACTAAAGAATGAAAGTTAGGCAGAGAAGTGGTATCTTTAAGACTAAACCAAGTGATATCTTTAAAAACCAAGGGCACTTATGGAAATTATTGCACCCTTCTCAACTAAGAAGAAACTTTAGGAGGTTTTATTTGTTCCCCAAATAAATTACACTTGCAAGAAGTCATCACTCTTAAATACTCATGCTTCTGCTTGAATTTCTCTACAAGTTATGTGAAACATTCTTAAAATGTTTTACATAAAATTCTCTTTCAAGATATCAGCCAACCGAACAATGAGTGTAACACAGAATCTGTAGTTTGTAGGTGAGATACCAAATGCTATGTCACTAGGATAGGCTGTAAAATATAAAGCCCCATATTTTGAGTGTCATAATTAAAGTAAGTGCTTTTAACACTACTAGCAAGTTGTTGTGTTTTTTTTTTTTCCAAAATCTCAGTATTCATGACATCCAGAACTGAAGGTTAGTGCAATTCTGCACAAAATGCATTGAAAGCTTGGTTTTTAATATAGATTTAAAAACAAAAAGCTTGCTTGCATTCAACTTCCTTTTAACTATGGAAAGAAGACAAGAATAATGTGAAATAAAAACATGGCTTCTTAAGCTAATTTCAGATTGCTTTAGCTACCTCTTCAGGCACTGCAAATACCAGCTTTGCTTCAAATGTAGTCTGCAGACTGCTTTTTACAATTAGGTCTTCAGACTGAAGGCAATTCCACTGGAAGCAAACCAAAAAAGGGAAGTTATATCTACACTCTATTTGAGTCCTGTAGTAAAGAGACACCCACAAATGTGAGTCACCAAAACAGAAGAGCATTTTCCATCAAGGTCACAGGATTTTCTCAGAGACCTTGCCAGTTGCTACAAACCCAGAGCCTTAATCTCTCAAATTTTAGGGAACATAAACACAGTCTCAATTTTACTGTTGTGCATCCCATTGAAGTGAGTAATGCTTTTTAAAGCGGGGAGTAGATGCATAAATATTTATGGGATTGTTGACTAACTCTGCAGAGGACAACTTGTTAGATAGGGAGAGAAGGAAACAAGCACCCCTGTAGTCACATCTAGGCATAGATAGAGGTGACATATTGTAGTAAATGCCTCAGAAACACAGTTTATGTATAAAGTGACACATTCAAGTTTTATGGAATCCATAAAAACCTACCAGACCCGTTTTCTGACGACACAAATAAAAGGGTTAATATTTGCCTGGGAAGGACTTGTTTGGAATCTGAAAGTAACTACTAGAATTGAACAAATTGCATATGTTGAGGGATTGGTAGGGTCTGTCTGTCCACTAAACTCTGTGGAAGATACAGCAGAGGACACAGATTTCGTACAAAGACACTTCTTTATGTAAGATGAGTCAGATGAATTCCAATTGTTTCAGTGTGAAATTAAATTTGTATATATCCTATATTTTTTTGGATAAGAAAGTAGTTCAGGAACCCTGGACAACTTTAATGATTAATGTTTGTGATGTCTATACATGTACCTCTCAAGGGCAAATTTTCTGCATTGTTCATTATTAATGGAAATTGCATGTCTAACTCCCTGTACACCATGCAGAAAATGTACTTCTTTACAACTATCCTGATACAAAAAGTAAGAAAATATTTATTTTCCTATTTTAAAATTATATTCAAAGTATCTCTGATAATAAGCTAATAAATATGCAAAAGAGCTGTAGAGAAAAATAAGCAAAAGTGGGAAGAGGTTCTACCAACAATTTATTCTCAACACAATAAGGTGATTTCCAATATCTTAATGTAAATAAAAGCATTCTTTAAGGTTGTATCTTCTTATACCTACCTGCACAAGATAGAGTATATTTTCTTTGTTCCTCCCTTAGTAGTTATAGGAGGTTATATAATGCATATTATGTACTTAAAATTACTATTATAGAAGCAAAGAAAAAAATAATTACAATCTTTTCTAAATGTTACTGAAATGTGACAGAGCCTTTATAGACAAAGAAAAGTTCAGAACCTCAGTTATTAAGTCTCAGTTTGGAGTCAAGGAGTCCTCCATTTTAAAAATATTGACTCTTGGATTGGACAAGTTCCCCTTCAAAATACTTGTAAGTGATTTAAATGTTCAGTTTCTCAATAGCATTGCTGAAGTCCAGACCAAACTTTCTCACTGCCTTACACGTGAATCTTCAGTCAAAAAAAAACCCCCATAGAATCACAGAATATCTCAAGTTGGAAAAGATCTGTAAGGATCATGAAGTCCAACTCCCTGTTCCTCACAGGACCCCCTAAAACTAAACCAGAAACTAAGAGTGCCATCCAGGTGGTTCTTGAACTCTGACAGCTTAGTCCTGTGATGGCTTCCCTGTGGAGCCTATAGTAAAATATGAGGTAAGTAAAGGTAAAATGTGAGGTAAAAGAATGTGTCGTTTAACTGACAGAAACTTCTATATCTCAGAACATCTATCNATAAAGGTAAAATGTGAGGTAAGTGTCATGAAGTAAAAGAATGTGTCATTTAACTGACAGAAACTTCTATATCTCAGAACATCTATCGCAACGTTAAGCAGAACATCAAACCTGGCCTGGGAAAAGAGTTGGGGTTTTTTGGAAATGAATAAAATATTGTTTATAGTAAGAAATACACACAAATATACCATGAAAAAAAAAAAAAACAAAAACAAAAAAACAGATAAACGGCAGTAGAGGGCAGAAAACAATTCCCCAAAAAATAATATTGTAGCAGAAACAAAGACTCAGAAAGGGGGATGCTCCAGGAGTAACTGGAAGCAAAACATGGCTAAGATTTGCTTACAGAGGATGGTATGGGGGAATGATTTGGCAAAGCCCTTTTTGTTTCAAAATAGTTGGAAGAGGCAAAGCTAGAACAGATTCTTAACATTTACTGCAAACCTACTGTCTACCTGATCCCCAAGCTACTTCCAGACGTTTTAGCATCACTGCCTAGAGGGTGATTCTTAAAGCTGCCAAGGACAAATCTTTACCATGTTAGATGTTAATTAAGGAACCTCAGTGTCATCTTAACACTCTCCCACGAAATTTCCAGCTCTGACATGTCCAGGCTAAAACCAGATGTCTTAGCAAAATCAGGGAGGAAAAGGGAAAAGGAAAATAATTTACAGCTCTCATTAGGGCTTTGTCTAATCAAGTAGAAAGCAGTAAAATGTATAGAAGTCATTGATCAGTCCTAAACCAGAATGAATCAATAACCATGTCTTGTAATTAGCCAAGTTTCTGGATGGTCTCTGGACCATAACATAACATGTTATGTTGTATAAAATATGCAATCTTGCAAAATCCGAGCAAATCCTAGGCTGGCTTTGTTTTCTTCTTCTCTGGACATCCAAACACTGGAATTATTTGCTTTCCCTCTTTTAAGTGATCTCTGGTTATGCAATGCAACTGAAAAGTTCGGTCATAAATTCCTCTAGTTTGGAACTCAACACTACAAACCGTTGTTTCTTTCATAGAAGACAAAATTAATTCAAATTGTTTATTTTGAGTAAACCCATAGAGTCACTTTTCATCATTTTGTTTTGTTTTGTTTTGTTTTTTAAACAGAATTAAAATTCTGTTTGAGACAACTCCTATGAAAGTACTAAGCAGGATGAAATTAAACAGCAGCTGTAACACTCATGCAAAATTTAATCTCCAATGAGTAGAAGAATCTGATCTTTCCATTTCAATTTCTATCCCAAAAAGTAAGCACAGTGGTTGAATGATGAAGTAATCAGACTTTTGTGGTTTCATCTGGAAAAGGTAAACATTTTTCCCTTTTTCTCTTGAATGTTCCATATAACTAGTAGGGAAAGGAAAAAAAAAATACTGAGAATTTATTATTTTACCTAATTTTTCTCTCTACTAGCCTTTGTCAGAACCTTGTTTGAAGGAGTTAGAAGTATAATCTCTCTGCCACACTAATTTATTTTTTGGAACTAGAAGTTTTGGTTGACTGAGAGACACTGTAAATATTTATGCCAGATTCTCTGCACAACCAGTCCCAGTGGTTATCTAGAGCCCCCATTCAGATTAACACAGGCTACATACTGGATTTCTGGCTGCAAAAAAAGTTTAGCACATCAATATTTAAAACAGTCCACAGCCAGCCCACACTTGCAGCATTTTCATTTTCTGACTGAATTTCCCATGTACATCCCCATCAGGACTTAAATGTTTTTTTAAATCCACACTCCATTTCTGACCACTGCTTGGTCTTTAACTGGAGCAAAGGAAAACACTCCTCAGAGGTGCAAGATGGAAAAGTAGCAGCAATTGCAGCATCCACATTTTCCTGGCTTCCTTTTCCCATTCTCCCACTAAATTCCAATGCCAGCCTGGGGGTTTGGTTTGGTGCCTTTTCCCCAGTCCCTGGCTCAGAGTTTCTATCCAGGGCTGCATCTCTCACAAGCTGCTCCAGGTGTCTTGGGAGAAAGCTTTAGTGCTGTGCCATTTCTCAGAAATACATCACCTGGCACCTGTGCCCCGAGGGCTTCCTCAGGCTCATCCGTGACATTGAGGCAAAGGGCTTGAACTCCACCTAAGTGGGATGAAGATGAAGACTCCAAACAAACACCCACAACTACAGAAATCAGCATTCCTTCTTTTTTCCTGACACTTAAGGCCCTGGAAGCTCTGCTCTTCTGCAAAATCCTTGTCTCAGCATCAGCCCCAGCCTCACCCTGAGCCCAGGGACACCTCTCAGAGCAGGTCCCAGCATTGATCCATGTCTCTAAGGGGTCGTTAAACCGCTTTCAGAACACCACTTTCTGAGTGAAAACAGTGTAATGAATTATGTACTACATCCATGGGTGCATCACAGACAACGCAGAAGGAATTTCTCTGCAATAGTATAATTTCAAAACTGTACTTGAATACTTTGTATAGCCCTTGTCCCTTTCACTAGAACTAAGAAATTGCGAAGGAAACCACTGGGCTGCAGGGAATAAAAAGTATTTTTCATTTAAAAAGGTAAGAAAATTTACATCTTACTTAGGAAAAAAACCCTAAAAAACAAGGAACTGAAGTACCAGCTAGTCTAGCAGCAAACCAGATGAATTTTCTTTTAATAATTCCCTTTCTGCCATGTACCACTGCATGACAGTGGCTCTAATTTTTAGGCAATGCTTACTAATGAGGAGCCCCTTCATACTTGTAGGGCTCCTAAGCATACCTGGTTTAGAAATGCATAATTTGCCCCAGTTTATTATTCTTAGCTTTGGAAAGTAATATCAGTACCAAAATCAACAGGAACTTTTATCACTGAACACTAACAAGATTAGTTTCCTGACAGGGAATTTTTAGACAATACTATTATGTACCATTTTTAGGGCTGGAATTTAAACACAACACTTTCCTTCCACATGCTGAGATCCTCGTATGGGGAGCAGAGAAATTCTCAAGAAACACAAAAGAGCAACTTCACAGGGAAAAAAAAGTAATTAAATACTCAAAACCAGATGGGAGAGAAGCTGGTAAATCGAAATGACAGCTTGATCATGGACAAATGTATACCAAAAGAAGAGAGTTTAGCAATTTCAGAGAAATTTCTGTTTGTTTAAGCGTGAATCTCAATGAAATCGTGTGGAAGGTGGATGATACATCTGTGCATCACTGACTATGTACTGCTAAGCCTTTTTCAAGTGGGACAGAGAGTAAATGTCAGTTGTACGATACAACAGCTCATTCAGGACATGCTTTAACAGCACTCTTGCATAACAAAAGGTCACAGAGACATCAAAAGGCAGGCTCTTCTTAAAACATCGTAGAGAAAAATCTACTCTGTCAATACAACAGACAAACAACTGAGTTGCACAGTCCAGTGTGAAATAATGGGGCCTTATGCATCCAAGAATGCAAATGTTAAACATTTAAAACCAGGAGGACATTTCCATAGCAATTATTTCCTTCACCAAAAAATATCCCAACACTACTTCATATCGACTGGGAGTATCACCAGGGAAGCACAGAACAACTCAATTGCTCAGTTGTGGACTATTTATTGTGTCCTATCCAATAAATGTTTCTCACTCTTATTTGTTACTGAATTGAAATATCTCAAATGTAATTGTATTACTTTAATGTGAGGAAAGTTTATCAATCTTAACTTCTCAGTAGAAATTACATGCTGCTCTGAGGTCAATATATTTCAAGACAATGGATTTACTTAATTCCACTCTATGAGCCCATTCATGACAATATTCATGCTTTCAAATATTTGAAAAGTAGAAAGAAACAGAGTTATATATACTAAAGGCTAGATTTTCTTCAAGAAAAATCTGTGTTTCCCACAACAAAAGGAAAAGCATTCCAAGTCTTGACTTATTATTCTTAAAATTGCAATCCAAGAAGATTTTTTCTATTGCTGATTTAATGAGGCTTATTTGAATTTGAATTTGATAGAAAAAAACTTATGGGCATATCAGCTGGTCCACTAAGTAGACACAAGTGTGTGGCAATATCTTGAGTATCTGAGAAAGAAAAATTAATTTAGAAGCAGAGAGAAAATGTGTACCCTAACAAGTATTTTGTAAATTCCTCAGTGGAGTGGCAGTCAACTCCTGCTGTGAGGACTGTCACAATTTCTGCAGCAATGAGGGAAAGAGAGATGAGACAGACAGAAGAAGAGACAATTGTCACCTGAGCTACAGATCCTGTCAGATACTGTTTTCAGAAAATAAATGAGATTCCAAGGCAGAGGATCACAAATTTCCCAGTGTAACTGAGAGGGGGATTTTCTCCATTCAAAGCCAAAATAAAAATAAAAATAAAAATAAAAAGTGTTTTGCTTAAACTGCTCAGTGCCACAATATCACAGCTTCTACCCCACAACAATCAGCCAGGGTCATCCCATTCCCTGTGGGAAGATGCCAAGATGAAAGACAGCATCAAGCAATGTGTGTTTTTCTTATAAATGTTCAATACTTTCACTCTAGCCCCAAATTCTTCCTCTATTGAGCTATTATGGCCATACATCTATTATTTGTTTGCTCTAAGTGATATTTATTAAAATTCTGTGTATTAGTCTTAATACCCCTTGACAGTTTGCAGGATTTTGATCAGCTTTCCAAGATGCTCTGTTTCTGGTCAAGTGATAGTTTTCTCCAAACAGAATCCCAAGCAGAACTTAGTCACAACTTGGTCATGCAAAAAAGAGAACTTTCCAGCTTGTGATGTGAAGCAGCACAGTGAGAAGAGGGGGAAAAAGCTTAGGTTAATTTCACTAGGTGAAGTAGCAAGCTGTTTTCCTATTGAGCCTGAAATGAATTTGAGCTGCTACATGAAAAAATCCAGGATCTGATAGTTCTTGATTTTCCTGTGTTGAAAATAAGGAGGAATTGAACTCATTTATAAAGTCCCACGGTCTGTGAAAAATAATAAACCAAGGCAAAATATGTTTTGAAAAGGAATTAATTTAGTACAAGTAGCCTTCTGAAGGAAAAGTTCAATTCACAATGAAGAAAGAAAATTTCCTACTAGGTCCTAGAAAAATCTTTGCAAATCTAATGCTTTTTTGTTCCCCTCTGAATTTCTGAAAAGCACCAAAACCCCATTATGCTTTCAATTATGAAATTTATACAATTCAATTAATTTGAAGAAATCCTTGTAAGTAAGGATAGGGTTATGCCACCAAGCAAGAAAGCACAATAAGAATGGCTCTGCAGAACAAAACCATTCATTCTGAAAATGTTATAAGCACATGGCTGCAGGGGGGTTCCTTAGACTAACTGTAGTCTGGTTTTGTGCATTAAAAAACCCATGAGGTGATGAAGTGTGTAAACTCTATTCTCAAGGTTGCATTGTGATTTAGTTTCATAAAGAAGAAACCCAGCTTTTATAATTCCAAGACCACTCTCTGAAGCTGCACAGAGCACAGTAACTGTGGATGATCTGGAGCTTCACACAGGATCAAAAATAAAACAAACCAAGGTAAGCACACCTTAATATTTCCAGACAGTCAGAATTTAGAAAAGGGTCTGCATGGTTTTGAGTACATGAATGGTCTCAATGGTCTTAAAAGAGCTTGGCTAAGTTTATATCTATATGCTTTGTTAAAATACAGATTCAGTTGGTTAAATGGTTTTTACATTGTAAGCCCATGTGGAATTTTAACCTATATTCTTCTAATATTTTTTGAAATTCAGAAACATTCTGCCTTTTCTTAATATTCATTTAGAATGCTCATTTACCCAGCTATTTGTTTCCCTTACAATTCAGAAGTACTTTCAGGACAGAAGCCTTAATAAAAGCCAATATGGTGACATCCTCCTCAAGCTTTCTCAAAATTGTTAAAGGCACGAAACAAAATATTTCAATTTCAGGACACTTGGGGAATGAGATAAGTTTCTTTTACTTCTCATTTTTTCATCATCTATAAACTCATGTGGACTAGCACAGCCATCAGGGAATATAGTTGGCTAATCCATCCAGTACAATTAGTTTCAAAATGGTAACATTCTGCTGGTGAATGTCTTTAGGCACAGAATACAGGTCTCCAGCATTGCTACACCAAAAAGGAGTGTTACTTTATACTACTGATCCATATAGCCAGACAATGAGATTATGGAAACACTACAAAATGAAAATAAAGACTGAGAGCAAGACATTTCATGGTCACACTTGGAAGTGTAAATTATCGTCCTTGAAGACAAACAAAACACTTTTATTGGCACAATTCAAAGTGTCAGACACTTGATTTCCATGTGATATGACACAATAAAAATTGTAAATCTTCAGCATTACTCATGACTGTAACCAACAGTGAGTGACTAATGATAACACATTAACACCACTATTTCAACTAAACTGACTTTATATGGTAATTTATGTAGTTCAGACAAATGTGTTGGCTAAATGTAAATCAATTGTTGCATGGCATTTGTCAAAGACCTAATGCTCCCTGGAACTTGCAAAGTTTTATCTGGGTCTCTTTTCAGAACACTATCAAAAGGATTGTCAGAAGACCTTACATATTTTTATCAAATTAGACTAACCTCTCAAAGAAGTGGTGGAGTCCAACAGTCACAGGCTAGAAAGGTTAAAGACATTCCTTAAACAGTATGAACTGCAAAACCTCACGCAGCAAACATTTCCTTAAAATCCCTGGAGAATACCAGGCCAAAATATACTGGTGAGCACAGCTTGCATAAGGTCAAACCCCTGGATACTCCTTTGCCTTTCTAATTTTCTTACTGTTCTCAGTATAAAAGAATAGTGAATGATGTACTTAAACTATCTAAAACTGCTAGATGCAATAACCTACACGAAAACTTAGATCAAAAGTTATGTTTTTGTAACTATTTGGCTGTGAAGGCCAGGAAATTCATGAATATGCTTGAGCTTGGGGAGAAAACTGGACCTAGCAGCTACAGGAAAATATAGTTGCTTAGCAGCTGTCCCAGATGGTTCTAGTGCCTTCACTTAGAGAGTCTTTAGGATCATCTTGAAACAACAGAGATTTGGGTCTTGGTCTGTTACTGTATTTTGACATCCTCAGAGCATGCCTGCAAACAGTCATCACAAAAGGAAAGTATTGCATCATCCCAGATTCTGATGAGTCATTCAGTAAACCTCATTCTCATTCACAATCCCTCATCCCTTCTGGAAATGTATGTGAAACCATTATGAAAAACAAAGAGAATCCCTACTCTGCCAGTTTAATCTTTGTTAAATATCTGAAATAAAAATAATTGTTTTTAATAAAGATAAGCCTGTCTCATAATGTCATAGTGATGTGCTGAAGCATTTTCATGTATCAAGCTATACTTGGAGTAAGAACACTGGAAAAGTATCATCTTACCTTCTGTTTTGCACATATAAAAGATGCCTTAACAGAACATAAGAACTGAACATAAAGTTTCTTAGTTTTCTTCTTCAACTTACCTTTTATATAGTAAATAGTTATTGTATACTGTTAAAATGAAATATTGAAATTATTTAATTAACCTTTTTTGACCTCTGTAAAATGCAAAAGCTATAAATATGGAGCAAATCAAATTGAGTTCTGCTGTAGGCAAGAAACCAGCCTCCAGTGGATTGCCTGCTGCTCAGATAGCATTTGCTAATTTCAGTCTTTATACTTCCACAGGAAAAACTGAGGGTATACACGCAGAATAGTTGTGTTCAGTGATTTCCTATAGTTTGGTGTTATAAAAATCATTCTGATCTTTAAAATGATACATAGCTTAATCCAATTAATTTGGGCACAGTTAAATCTCTGTTGGAAGTGAAAAGTTTCAGACAACTAAAATCCAGAAGAAGAATTTTTTAAATGACATTTTTGTATGTGTCCCTACTCACCACTATTTCCATACACAGCCTCTAGCAAGGGATAATTTTCAGTTCATTCTAATCTTATCATCTGTCACTGAAAAAATTACTGACAATAGCCTACAATACAGTCCTGATATTAATAAAAAAAAAACTCAGGACCCATAATTTAGAGCCATAAGAATCAAAAATTTTAATTTACATGTCATAATTTTAAAGTTTCTACCATCTTCTAACAACTGAAGTATTAATGGCAACTGAAAGCACTTGCCAAAAACCAATTTTGTGATTATCATAGACTTTAGATTTGCTTTAACAAGTACAAGCACCTTGAAAACCTTTTTTTACTTTCTTCTGTTCCTCTGTCATAAATACGCTCCTTTATAACTCTTGTATCTCACTGCTTTGGAAACTTGAATTTTGGATGCTAATCCATCATATATTCTGTATTATAGTTTTTATGGCAGCAGGTAGTTTAACATTGACTTTTTAAAAAATTTTAATTCAGTTTTTCACCTAGGAGCAAACTCTGATTCGACTGTCCTGTATCAAAATGGCAAGTGATATCATAAAACACTTTACTGCATTGCTATGTTTTAAAAGCATTGGAAACTATGCTGTGTTCACTTCTTAATATGCCATGTTCATTAAACAACATATTAGGAGGTCTAGAACCACACTTCATAAAAAATAAATTTAGAAAACTTATAAATGCTTGTATTCCATACATTTCCGTGATTCACATGCATTTCAATGTGATCACGAATAACAATGTTCTGCTTTAAACAAAAAATAGAAGGTTTATTTACAGGCAAAATAATGTAGCAATTACAGTAACAAACACCTCTCACTTACTCTGAAAAAACAGTTCAACAGACTGACAAGTCGTTGTATTTTGCATAATTCCTTCCAGCTTACTTCTTTTCCAGTAGATTTCCACTATTTTTCTTCTGAAGATGGGTGAAGTCAGTTCCATAGCTTGAGCCAGTACCAAGTTGCAATGCAAGTCATTATTTAACTTAGTAGTCGTAGTGACTGTGTTAATTTGTGATTTATTGGCTTAATACAAGAGATTCACACTCTTCAGGGTAAAAAAAAAAAAAAATCCTGGAGCTTTCACTGACTTCATTCATGATGATTACGCTTCTGAGATATAACAGATTTAAAGTGTTAGGCAAACATTTCAGAAGAGTAACCACATCAAAGCCAGTAAGCTAATTAAAAAAAAAAAAAAAGTAAATAACTGAATCCTAATAAATGACCAACAGATATAGAAAGCCATATTAACATCACTAAAATTGAAAAATCAAAGACTTAAGAAATACCAGGATTCAGAATTGCCTATGCAACTTCAATTTGTCTTCGTTCTGCAGATACATTATAATGAAGTATTTAATTAAGATTAATGTCAAAGGTAACCACTAATTCCAAGTGGCCAATTTTCATTACACAGCTCTGCGTGTTCTTAGTCCAGTTCACACCGGCTTTAGGATGTCTGCAGTACTTCACATTTCTGCAGATTAGACTTTGGTATGAAGTTGGGAACTGAGAAAATGAGCATTAATATCAATTTATTAGCACTGTAAAAACATTTGGTCTGAGTGACTTACCTAACATCAGAGAGGAACTCTGAGGCAGAGTGAAACATAATCCAATTCTCAAAGGCCTCATTTAGTTACTCAGAGACTGTCTTTTCCTCTTCTTTCAGACCTCTGCCATATTGAATGCATATTTTCTGGTTTTTCTTCAGTTAATGAACTAGAGATTCTATCTATTAGTGTCTTCCTTCTCCCCAAACCCATGAATCACCACCAGAGCCTCTTCTTGGGCTGAGTGTTATGTGGAGGTGGGGTAGAACAGGGCAACAGATGGACGAGGCACAGAAGAAAACAGAAGGAAGAGCTGCCAGGCAGTTTTAGTCTATCATACAAAGATGCAAAAGCAGCATAAAGTTTGTATAACTCACAAGTTCATTTCTTTCATTATGACCCTCTCTTAACTGTAAGATCCTTATGTACAGTAAATGTATGCATTTGCCTAAAATTTACGAAAGTGAATAAAGGAGAAAAAACGTTATCACATTGATATCCAGGCAGATCACCAGAAGGCATAGAGTCTTTAAATCCACCTGAAATCTTTTCATTTGAGCTCATCAGTTAGGGAGTGGTATACAAAATTACTATTTCTTAGAGGAGACAGTAACTTCATAAATACTTTATCATGAATCTCAGGTATTTACTAAGAGCAGATGCATTATGAAAGTGAGATACAATGAGTTTCGGGCCCTGCAAAACAATTTGGGTATTGACATTTCTTCCTTTCGTTTTGTTATTCTCCTTGTTTGCCTCACCTATCAGTAACTAGTTTTATCATTCTCCTTTCTATTCCTCTCAGCTTCTCAGCTCATGCTGTGTAAGTTCTGCTATTTAAATATTGATTTTTTTTCTTTCTATACTTTGTGTCTTCTTTTTTTCTGC
>VWYO01008068.1:306240-320965 GCA_013400275.1 Rhadina sibilatrix
TTTTTTTTTTTTTTTTTTTTTTTTGTTTTTTTTTGGGGGGGGTTTTTTTTTTTTTTTTTTTTTTTTTTTTTTTTTTTTTTTTTTTTTTTTTTTTTTTTTTTTTTTTTTCCTTTTCCTCTCTTGTGCATTAGAGGTATTGATTAAGTAACTGGTAACAGCAGTTATGTGTGGTATGGACATGGACATCACGTGCTTGCCAAAAGAACAGCTGTGTAACCAACCAGAGTGTGGCTGACTGAGCTAGAACAGTGACTCCCTCTCCATCTAACACATAAAAATGTAGAGACAGGAGATGTTATAATTGTCCTCTTAATGCCTTCCCCAAGAGAAAGAAGGATTACTTCAATTTTGTTTTAAATGAGTTGAACAGCAGGCAGAAACTCTCAAAAGTCAGGCCCTCTCAAAATAATGCAAGGTCTTCTGTAGAGGGGATGCCACTGACATGCTTTTTAAAATACACATCCTGAAACAAATGCAGAATGGTAAAACTATTAGACACAGTTTAGTGTGTGTATCCTCTGGGATTGCATTGATATTAAGTATGGTCTTAATGAGCATATCCCTTCTTCCCAAGGAGTTTTTGAGGTGTGTTTGAAAGGAAGAAAGGCAAATATCACTTTCCAGTGGCAAGGAATAAATTGTAAAATCGTGATTTCTCTCAGGAATTTGCCCTTGAACAATTATTCTTCTGCATAATGAAAACATTTTGAAAAGAACTGAGTATTTTCAAAAATGAATGTGGGTATCTTTGCAAGAGTTCTTAATGTTGTGGGTTTTTTCTCCTTTTTTTTTCCTTTTTTTTCCCTCTGAACCTATTTCAGGATCTTTTTCCTTCATTTTATTAACGACAATTAAAGACAAAGCCCAAATGTTTGCAGTTTCTCTTATGTTAATGCATGCTAAGCTCAGGATGGGTGCTTTAAATATCAATGTATAAGACACTATTGTAATAGAGTCCTAAGGGGGTTGAAAGGAGGAGAGAACATTTATTTCAGTGACAGAACACTGGGGGCTGTGTAGCTGTTCTTCCAGTGCTCTCCTTTAGTGCTGGAGTTTGGTGTGTAGGACTTCTTAGCATGTGGAACTTGGAACAGGCAGAGAAGGTTTAGTGAACAATGTAGGTGGCTTGCCTGTTCTCCCATCTCCTTTCTCTTTAATCTGTAAACGTGAAAAATAAAATCATACTTGCATCCTTTGCTGTCTTTTTATTTACAAAATAGAGATCTTGGGACCTTGGTGAGTCTTATCTAGGGATGCTTTTGCTGTCTTGACAAGTTTGGGATTTTTGAGGGAAAGAATATTTCTTCCCCACAGTTGTGGGAGTTGAGTTGTGTTTCCTGCTTTCTAGTTTAATCAAATGGCTCTTGGAGAGTGTGAGTGCTTTTATAACTTCCGCATTTTAAGTAGCAGCAAATCAATTTTAATGTAGTTTTACATTACTATAAATTTATGCATTTATCCTTTTTTTTCCTGATTTGTAATATTCGATTTAGATTTATCTTTTTTTTTTCTTAAACAGCTGATAAAGATTATTAACTGTCCATAGGCAGCTGCTCTTCAGTTTCAGAAAAATAATTATAGTCTATGTTCCTCAATTCAAACCCCTAAAGTTCTTCCAGAGCTGAAGATGTTGCTGTATAAGTTTTGTTCATGTGGAGATGCATTCCTGAACTATTCTACAGCTTTTCCTTTGTTCTGTGAATGGACGTGGCAAGGTTTAGGTTATTTTGGTAAAGCAGTGCGTATCATAACGTATCCAGTATGGATAGCTTTGCTATTCCCTCTGTCATCATCTTTGGGTAAGCAGTTTGTTGGGAAGGATAGTGCAGGAGAGACTGTTTTCTGCTGTTAGAGGTAAAAATATCCTGGTGATATTTTAAACCTCTTACATGCCACAGTACTAATCAAACAATGGTTCTAATCATGGTAATTCAATTACTGAACCTTAGGTGAAGGAGCCAGAGTCTGCTGCTACATGCAGAAATAATCTGTGACCACTTACGAAGATGCAGTTACACCTTTATCATCAATATATGATGCACTGCAGTATTGCTGCTTCTTCTGGCAGAAGCTGAATAGGCAGCACAGCTGTACAAACCCATTGGAGTCTTAAAACTCTGTTTTTTTCCAAAGTTCAGCACTGGAGATTCAAGAACTGCCACTGACTGACAGCTCTGAAGAGAGTAAGACCAAATTACTTCACAGCAGCAATTGTAGTAGGCACGGGCACTGTGGTATTTTCTGTCTGTTCCGATATTTATCCCAAACTGACCTACATCTGCTGGATTAACAGTGTAACCTGACCTCCTTTTATTCCTGCTATGCTATAAGGCAAGAAAGCTGTTCTGGTTAGTCCCTAACCAGGGGAAAAGCTGTACTAGTTGAAGCAGAAGCAATCAAATTTCTTTTAATTAAAAGATTGTAAAAAGTATGTTCTAGCATCAAGTTCATTTTATATTTATCTCTTTTAAAGTCTTTTCTTTCTTTCTTCCCTGAGTGTTAATATGTTTTTAAATGTGAGGTTTAAATCTTGACATGCTGGTTGGTGCTTTATTGTGGTACACTGGAGAACAGTGAAGAATTCTCCATCGATTTGCACAGTTCATACAGAGAAAGTAAGACTTCATTTGATAAATGAAAAAAAATTATTTTCACTCTTGAATTTCTTTCAGCTGAATGGGATTTTTTTTATGTCTTCAAATACACAAAAACATTGAACTGCAGCCATTTGCAAATTGGAGAATAAATGCAGTGTCTAGAAATATTACTCACTAAACTGATAATCAAGGATCAAATGCTAATCAAGGATTTACAAAGTATCCCAAATCTGTGACAAGTCATCAAATGGTATAATATACTGAAGTATTCCATTTATATGAATCTTTTTGTTAACAACTAAGGTAATAGTAGTGAGAATGAAAGAACTTCTTGTCTTTGGAGGAAACCTTAAACTAACATGCCAATTCTTAAATGACTTGTGAAGCATCTTTTTGGCTTTTCTTTTCAGTTTTCTCTTAACTTTACAAATTTTTAACTTTTCCATTGCAGGTTTCTTGTAGTGTTACTGATGTTCTTCAGGCTTGTATCATGTGGCCTTATAGCACTATGAAAAATAGATGAGATTTGGACTGATATGGAGGAAGGCAGAAGTGCCATCTTGTTCAGTGGTGATCGTGGTTAATGACAAATTATATGTGTGCAGTCAAAAGGGAATCCCTTCAATTTTAACTTAAAACCAGTGTTAGCAAAAGTGGCAACGCCTAGCACTGAGGAGCTTTTCAGAACTTAAATATCAAGTCAGACAATTGACAGGACCTTGTGCATCAAAAAAGCATGTCTCATCTTTTGGTATAAAACCCAATTAGCAGTGCATTAGCTTTAAAGACTCTTTTCTCTGAAGGCTGGAGTCCTCAGTCTAACATGTCCTAGGGCATATCTTGACTGCTGCTTTTATAAACACAGTCAAGATGGTGTGGTTTTGAACAGAGGCAGGGTATAAGTAATTTAAGTATGGGTTAGAACCTTTACTAGTTAACCATCTTCAGAACTGTTTGCTGTTCTTCTTATTATATGGATGTTTTGTCAATTATGTGGCATCTCTCTCCTCAGTAAATATAAAGTTTGTGGTTTACAAACTTCTGGTTAATGCTTCTTTTTGATGTGTAAAATGTAAAATTCATACCATTCTCTAGACTGAATAAATCTCATTCACTCCTTAAAGAATAGTCCAAAGCTCACATAATTTCAGTACTTTCCCCATAAAATAAGCCTGAGTTTTAGAGTTGGACCGGAATAAAATTAAAATGTTTTCAGCTTCTTAAGCCGTCTTTGTTTTGCAAATTGTAAATCATTACTGCTTTGCTGCATTCTGTATGGTGAATTTGGGAGCCACTGGGAAAACATATAATCAATAGAAATATATGGGCCATTTGTTTTTATTTATGATAGATAAAAAACCTCACTGGCTTGTAGACTTATTTATGGGACTCACATATGCTTAGCATGTAAGATTAATGTAATTTCAAAATAGCTTGGAATATAACATTGGTTTAAGTAACTAGACTTTTATATATTTTGTGGAAGCAGTGTCTGGAGGTGGAGGGGGAGGAGAAGTGTTTTTGAAAACAATGGGGTTCTAGAATTTCCCAAGCTGTCTTTGGATTTTGAGAAAAAGAGTTATGCCAGATTTTGTACAGATCTGCTTTTGTCTGTTAGAAAAAGAAGTGATACTTCTGTTCTACAAAAGGACAATTTCTTCCTCATCTGATGCAAAAGAGAGTAATGAGAAATCTGGATAAAGAAGGCAGTTGAACATGTGCTATAAAGGATAGTCTTCATTTACTGTGATACTTGTGCCATGGGATTTGGAAGTGCAGATGCACTTAGTGTTCATTAGACTATGTCTGCTGCAAACTGAAATATACCATAAATCCCATCAGGAAAACAAGAATCTACTAGTCTTTATCATTTCAAGTAAACATACGAAAGGTTTTTGTTTAGAATTAATATCACAGGCTTTTTATTTATTTTTTTTCTTTTCCTTTTAATTGGTTGTTAAAAACCTATCATTTGAATTTTTTTTTTTAGGAAGTAAATATCTTCAGAAATGAATTTCAAAATGTGTGAATGGCTGGTCACAGCTAAATGCAGACTAATCTCCCTCCAGGCCTTGTCTGCTCAGGATACTTACCAAGAAAAAAAAAAACAGACTTTTTTTTGTTTTGTTTTGTTTTCCTTCTGCTTGCTGCTTCAAGGCTTATGGTGGGGAAACAGCAGTAGCCCTGCTCTGTATGCATGAGGGATTTGCTCTCCTAAGATTGTGAGGATAAAGGCCTCAAATTTGGATCCTGTCTAATCTGTTTACGTTGATGTGTCAATTCTGCAAGGAGTGAGCTGTGCCAGGACAGCGCCTAAGTGGCCTTCGTGGGTGACTGGGGTGTGGATGGATGGAGGACAGGGCGTGTGTACAGCTCATTTTCTCTAGGAACAAAGCATCCCTTCTGGAGTTAACACAGAAGCCTTTGCTGTGGAAGACCAAGACATCTGTGAAGACCAGGCTGAGACAAACCCCTGTATGGCTGCAGTTTTGCAGGATGCAGTGGGACTTTCCACCTGTCTCCTGCTGTGACTTTCCACCTCTTCCTCTCCACAGGAAATGGAATGAAAGAAGTCAAGATTTTTGGGGAAGTGCATTCTGTCGAAGCTGTGAGAGGACATCCTTCTTCCTACTTTGAGGAGAAAATACCTGAGATGGATGTGATAGCAGGCTTAGAATTATTTCCCCACCGCCTTTTTTTTTTTTTTTTTTTTTTTTTTTTTTTTTTTTTTTTTTTTTTTTTTTTTTTTTTTTTTTCCCTTTTTTTTTTTTCTNGGTTTGGTTTTATTTTTAATTATTAGTGGTTTTTCCCCACTACTTCTTTGCCTTCCTCAAATGTGCAGTGAGAGAGGTGAGGAGGAGAGCCAGTGGGAGTCAATCCCTGGCACTGCCTCCTACCAGTTTCAAATGCTCTTTACAATGATGGTCATAAAGCTCCAGTCTCTTACGTCCATTCACCTGATTTTTTTTTTGCGTCAGTAAAGCATGGAAGACTTCCCACAGGCATAAGCAGGACAGGACAATTATGAGAGCTGAAAATACTTCAAAAGTCACCATAGGAAGACCAGGACTTGAGATGAATTTCCTCAGATTGGTACAAATGTACTGCATGAGAGCTTTCAGCATAGCCCCATTTAATTTTCCTCATTCTGAGTTAAGAGAAATCAATTGTTTGATTTGAGCATTTCATTCAAATGCAGCTAAAGCACTTTGTAGGTGCAGTTAACTCCCATTTTCTCTATAATGCTACAAGACAAGCCATTTCACTGTAGAATGCAGTGCTACCCAGAATACTCAAAGTATCAATGTCACTTGTGCTGTTTCAATTAAGAGGCTTACAGAGAAGATCCAGTGAAATGTATATTAGTATGAGAAATTGGAGTTGACTTATGAATATCAATGTCAAAACAGAAGATGTCTTCAGAAATACAGTTCCACTGCTATTATGTCCCCTTGATCTGAGTGGGAACTTAGGAAATCTAGCATGTCTAGAAAAATGGAATAACTGCTCTGCATGTGCTTGTCAAATTTAAACATTGGCAGCCACGCTACTGCAGCTTGGGTAAGATGTTTGCATGGTAGGAGTAAGCAGCTTCTTAGGTGCTGCTCTTGCCTCCTGTTAAACTTCTGGATTGTCCCAATGCACACCACTCATTGTCTGAAAGGGGAGCTCTTCACATGAAAACTTTCAGTCCAGCTAACCCCAGTAAATCTACCCCATTTCTGAAAGGCTTCTGCTGCTTGCAGAATAGAAAAGTAACTGTGAAACAACTGGCAACAAGTTTTTTAAACACATTACTGAGGCTCTGGGGATGTCTGTACTGTGAATATGTATTTTTTGTATCTGGAACATGTGTACACACGATAAAATGTCAGGTTGTCGTACAGGGGAATCAATACAAATACAGTGTTTTGGCTAAATTAGGGAAACAGTCCCTAGAGTAGAATTAAGAAAAGATGAGCAATCCATCCCGTGTTTCTGGTGCTTCAGAACAAGATTTGTATGATTGCAAGTCTCTGCCATTCCTGCATGTGCAAGTTGGTTTGGTTTGTGATTTTTTTTTTCTTTTCACAGTATACCCTTGTAAAGCATCTACATCAGATGCTTTAATAACTCCTGACAAACTTGTTAGTATTGTTTCCCGTGGCAGTGTGACAGATTTTATTGCCGAATACACACGCATATGTGAATTTAGATTACAAAAATAAATCAATGGATGATGATATTTGAAAACTTTTAAATAGAGAACTAGGTGGTGCTGTTCTTTCATCTTTGTTGCTTAGCTGAATTCTTAAGTGTGGACTGAGAACACCAGGCTACTACTTTTCAAAAAATGAATTTAGCTGTCCTAAATGTTAGAAGAAGTTATAGTTCAGATTTCATTGAGAGTGCTACTTTAACAGCTAATAATTGCACAATATGACACTTTATACTTTATGGAAAAGAACTTTTGCCCTGAAGGAATGGTGTAGTTTTATTCAGCGTGGTGATATACTTCCTTTTATTTTCAGTTTGAATGACTTTGGAGTTAATTCAAATAACTTTCTAGACTCTATGCTTGGTGTTGTATTTAGGATTATTTGTTCTAATCAGTTTAGCTTGTTTAGATGTGTGAACCTTTTTAATCCTTTTCCATTGCTGGTTTCTTCACCACTTTGGGACTAATTTGCTAACAGCACAATGAGATCATCAATAATTGTTGGAAGAAATTTGTTGTAATTCTGTAGTAGCAGTATATAAACCACAATTAATTAAACCAGAAAACCAATTTATTAAGTTTCATTCCATTTACAAAAAATATAAATTTTTAATCACTGTCTTGTCTCAATGCCATTAATGCTGCAATAAGAAATAGTGAAGCCAGATTATAATGAACTGCCTAGGATCGAGATAGATTTGTTTTATTAGTGTTCAATGTTGCAGCAGAATAATAAATGTCTAATTAGAATCCAACTCCAGTATGTAGCACTTCGGTAGAGAGTGCCTCTCATTGACCACTGCTTAAACTAAAACGTTGAAAGAACAGATGGAAGATAAAGAAATAAGGGGGAAAATGTACTTCTGCACTGAAAAAGAAATGAAAATGTGCTCTGGCTAGGTCAGAGTTATAAATGTGTTTGCTCTAAGTATGTAATTGCTTATTCAAAAAATAAGCTGCAGCTGTTAATGGAGGAGTGTGAAAACACTTTTTCCCATTCCTTCTGAAGTGCTGCAGTACAGAGCAGAATCTGAAACAGAGTTGAGTTTGTACTTTATGCTTAATACTGCACAATCAAAAAATGCTTTTTACTTGACACAAATTAGAGATTTAGTCAAATATCCAAATAATACCCAATAATACAATTGCAATTTTGTATCTACCAGTGTCAAAAGCAATAATTAATTTTATGTTGATTTTTCTGAGATTTCGGTGTCACAGAAGCAGCTATCCCAATGTTTGAAAAGCACCAAAAAGTGCTTCAAATTATTTTTGGAAATGGGAAAGAAACCCAAAACAACTCCAATTCACAAAAAATTAAAAAGAAAACAACCCTTTTTATTCTTGTCAAGCATATATTCTTAGCTCTAAAGTAGGGGTCACATTTTGTTATGCTCTATGTAGTAATGGACTTTGTACAGTGTTTTTGGTTTGTACCATGAAAGACTATTAATAAAAACTCACTGCCAGGGTAAGTTCAGTGCTTAGCACTTGCTTATTGCAGAATTGCATCTCAGAGATAGTGGTTCAATTTGCATGGATTAGCAGATTATTTACCTTTAAAAGGAGTGTGTTAATAGGTTACGTGTTCCAAACTGCAGTTGGGTACAAGTGTGCAGAAAATTTCTGAATCTGTATTATAAATTGAAAATCATCAAACCAGCTACATTCAGAAGTTCCTACATTCTCCCACAGCCCATAGTTTGGCCTGTGGATTAGCACATTCTCACAATTATTGCAAGTACATAATTTTTGCAGCATTGTCCTCTTTTTCTCGGGAAGTACTGGGTCCTTGAATCAAATCCTTCTATGTGCAAGTGTCCTCCAAAAGAAATATTTGACTGGAAAGAGAGAGAATTTATTACAAGTAGTTACTTCTTTTCAAGTGTTGTGATTCAAACCCACTAAAATTGATCATTTATGTACTGTGTTGGAGGTGGGCTGTCAATAAATAAATGAAGGACCACTTACAGGTCCTTCTGCACCAGCCCACTCCTTTCAAAACAGCTAAGCATGAACATGTGAAGGAGTGAGGTGTTAGAACCAGAGCTGCTGTTGTTTTTACTGATTTTTCTTAGTTAGAGACGCTGTTTAAGAATCTAATTTGAGCCCAGTGCACTGAAAATGTCCTGTGATTTCTACAACATTCTGCAACACTCCAAAATAGCTTCTAGAAAATGGATGCTTAGATCTGAGGAGGAGAGAGGGGTATTATTATTTCAAAACAGAGGAAATATGATAAAAAAAATCTTTATTTCTTTTGTTCTGCTTATCTTCTGGGAAACGCAGTGATTCCAAAAGCATGAAAGGTGTCCTTGCCCATGGCAGGGAGGTTGGAAATAGATGATCTTTCAAGTCCCTTCCAACCCAGGCCGTTCTCTGCTTCTATGATTCTGTGATCACTAAAGCTCAGATTTGCTTTCTTAGTACATTAAAAATAATACTAAGTCCTTGATTTGCTTTTCCCCCCTACTGAGTATTACCAGTATGGGGAGAGATCTGAATAAGGTACTGAGTTTTTGGTAACTTCTGTTTGAAATCATTTAGATTGGCGCAGTAGGTTTTTCCCCTTGGCTTACATTGCAATGAATAATTTATACGTGAAGTGCAAGATGACACCATATATAAGGTTACTTTTTTAATCCAGGAAAATGCCACAATGTAAAGGAGCCATAAAATACTTTGCATTTCTTTTTGTGAGAAAATGGTATTTTTTTTCCCCCAACATTCTTTGATTTAGGCTTTGTAAAACACTTTCAGGTCTTATTCTCTTTAAATCTGCGACTTCATCTATTCTTTCTCTGTTGTCTGGGTTTTTACTTTTTTGTTCTGTTTTGTTCTTATGTCAGAGTGTTGCCCTAAGTCCTGACATTTTAAATTTATTAAATCAGCTGAAGAATAATTCTGAATAAACATGAAATTGTTGTCTGGTTTGGGTCAAAAGCATGAGTCACCTGTCACCAGTTGGGTTTTTTTGAGGGGGTTTGTTTTGTTTTCTTTTTTTTGGATTTGGGTAAGGATAATAGTAAACATTAATGTCTGATTTAGTAAAAAAGACAACTACACCCAACTTAACTTCCATGGTATCTCTGGAAGAAGGGTTGTGAGAAGGGGTCAATAGAGAGCTGCCTTGTTTTTCCTAAGAGTATCTCAGCTTTTGGTGCTGCTGCAACACTGTTTAAGTTCTTAGATACTTTCTTTTTGATATTTACAAGTACTTTCCCTTTGTTGTCATCACATTTCAGTTGCCACAGTTGCAGTAACTGTTTATTTTCAAATAATGTCAAAGCAAGGCTCTCTAGTTTGACTTCAGCGTGGGGTGTGACTTTGGTTTGTTTGTTCAGCACATCTTCAGACAGCTCATACTTCAGAGCTCAGATGAAAACTAAACAGACCTGTGCATAGAGACAATTTAACCTGAAGTCTTCAAGTATGGGATTTAAAGGAAATAATTAATATTAAGAGTAAACAGTGTGTACTCCTCTTTTTCCCTGACAATGGGATCTCAGAGTCTTTGAATTTAACTTTTTTAAAGTTAACACTAACTAAATTAAGCTTTGAGGCTACTCAGGCTCATGATAGCAATACTTTTTTTTTTTTTTTNNCATGCTCTTGAATGGAATTCTTTTTTTTTTTTTTTTTTTTTTTTTTGACTAGTTTCGTAGTGTTTGTCATGATTAATTCATCTTGAAGACCTCTATCTGTGCATAACATTGCCAGCAAAGCAGAATTAAATGGAAATTATGAGAAAGGCAAAGAATTGTTTATGTACATCTGTTTATATCAATACTGAAAAAGAATGCTCAAGAAGATAGGGCAATTATTACATGATATTTGATGAACTTAATTCAGTTAGTTCCTGGTGCTATGTAAATATTCAAAGTATCCAGGAAAGAAGTTTTTTGGGTTTTTTTGCCAGCCACCCTTCTGTCTCCCCACTTCCCTGAAGAATTTGAAGTGTGCATGAAACTTTGCTGGCAACACTTAAAAATATAAATAGAATTCTGAAGTCCAACTCTTCTACCATGAAATCAGTTATTTAAGCTGAAGCAAAGATGTTTGTGTTTTTTCATCTCTGCAGGACTGTATTATTTGGAATTCTATTTACTTTCATTGTGAAACATATAATTGGTTTCAATGCTCAGATAATATCAAGGTGATTTTGTTACTGTAGCTTGTGTGTTCTCTATGATTTTTTGCAGTTGGAATTGTAGCCATGCCCATGTGTCTGCTCTGCACCTCCTTGTGGAAATTCAAAGGTGCAGTCACAGTATGTGAAAAGTCATTCAGTCCCATTAGAGTGTTGGCATTTTTCTCAACTTGCTGGGTGCATAAGCTGTAATTTTTAAGTAATTTCCATGTAGAAACCTCATGCATATAACAGGACCATTTAATGTATGCCTATTTGTCAGCAGCTGCATCCCAGAATGGATTTGTAAGCACCCCTGTTCTGCAGTCTGCACTTCTACATGCTTTCAAGTTGCCTGATAATCTCAGTAAATCAAAAACTCTTCCCCCACCCCACCAAATAGTCTTCTGAGATTGTGGAAGTACTAACATTTGTTCAGAAAGCTGATATAATAAATAAGGATTTCACCCACGTAGAGTGTTGGCTAGTTTTGGCTATTGATTCATTAAATCTTTTGTCTTGTTGCTGGGTCTGCTGGCAAGTATCTTCCAAACATTTTTCATTTTGGGGGCTTTCTCTTCACAAAATGCCACAACAGACAAAATATCAAGTAAAGTTGAGCTCTTCCTTCTGCACTAACCCTTTGAGTTGAGCCTGTCTTACTCATATGAAGTTCATCTTCTGAGCAATTACAGCTCATAGCAAGGTTAAGGGGCTGAAAGTGGAGTTCTTCAAGAAGTCCTTGAGCTGGAAACATCATGAGGCTGTGGCTGGGCTAATTAGCCTTGTGTAATTCATCTTCAGTACACTGGTTTCCTTACTCTTCTCTTTGCAACACAGCCATTTCACTTTTTGTTAATATATGTCCCATTCTTCTCAGTGAGAGGTTTTAGTATCATCTCATCCTAGCACTGTACTAAGCCAGATCTAGTCATTGGTACAGACTGCTAAAAGTGTATGTTGAAATTCAGAGTTTTGAGTGAGATGTAGTCCACTTAAAAATACAACATCTTCTGTGGTCAGTAGAAATTCGTGTGCAGAAATTTGGAAAAAAAAGTCAGGTTGCATTTTCTATTATTTAAAAAAAAATACATGGTGTAGAGGTTGCATTCATTTAATATGTTTTAACTATAATTTTAACTACATTGTATATAGACATTTAGACTAAATTTAAATTTATATAAACATATATATATATATATGTCATCACTTGATTTGTACTGCATTCAAAGCTAATACATTAAATGTCCATGCATGAGTTGGCTTCTGGTGAGAAAGTTGCCCAAAACTAAAGACAACTTAAGTGCAATAACCGAAATGTGAAAACATCCCCTCAAAAATATGTATTTTTGCTCTCAGTAAATAGAAGCCACATCAAAAAAATTTATTTATTTTTTTTTTTTTTAAGTGTTGATGTCAATGCAGCTGAGTTATGGAAGACCTGGTACTGGCTGGTTCAACAGAGTCAGAATTATGCTGTTCCAGGTCATTGTGGGTCATCTGGTTAATGCTGGATGTGAAAGGCTGTGCTACATTCCAGCCTTTGTCCTACTTTCATGAAACAGATGCTCTTCGCTGAGGAGACATAATTAATTTCTGTGAAATGGGTGGGTGTCCGCTTGCCATTCCTTAAATGCAGCCATTTCAGTTAGTTTTGGTTAAATTCTGTGTTGTTTGTAGCTGCAGGAGTTCATGTTTTGAGGCTGTGAGTTTCTTAGACTCCAAGACAAGCTGAACAAATGGAAATGCAAACGCCTGGTAGAAATACTTTCAGTGCTTTTAAGCTTTTTGCTTATTTTGCAAGCATTTGAGCTTATTAACCCTAAAAAAAAAAAAAAAAAAAAGTAATCTGAAATGGTAACCACTATAAGTGTAATGCAACCTCCTCTCTCACAAGAAGAACCTGAAATTTGCAACACCAGGTCACTCAAAAGACCTCTAGTTTTGCATTGAATGCGGTTTAATGAACATTTTCTTTCTTTCTTTGAGGGTTTTTTTGTTAATCTGTAATTCTCCTGGAGAAAATTAGGCTATTTACTGGCAGGACTAAAAGGTAATACATCTAAGAAACATGATAGCCTGAATTTCGTTATGCATGTGAAGTACATCCACTAAATTTTCAGTGGCAGATGTGTTGCTTTTATTGTTGGCTTCCATCGGCTGCAGTGAGGGGAGCTGCCAAGCCAGACCTTCTGTAGGCACCACCTTGCTGATCCTGGAGTTTCAAGGCTCATCTCCATCACCTACAGGCCTGAGTGTGCACATTTAGGTGGGGGAAGGATCCAGGCCAGCATTTGCAAGGCTGAGAGACACCAGTGTAGTCATGAGCAAGAGGTTTCAGATGGAATCCAGAGTTGGGGATTGGTTTTCTCTCTCCTGGGCAGCACAAAGCTGCATTTACGTGGATATTGTGGTGAGCGAGGAAATGGGGAAATGCAAAGAGATCTGAAATGCTGGATAGAAAAGGAGAGGGATAGGACTGATGGACAATAATATGGCAGAAGGGAGAGGAAGAGGACGTGTGATTTGAGGCATGAAGGGTGGACTGCCTGCTGTAAAGTATAACACAGCAATATAACACAGAAAATAACAAGATTTATATGATGTACAAAGATCCCTGCCACATGTAGATGGTTCAGCCTCACTACACAGTTTAATCCTAATCAAATTGCAACTTAAAATGTGTTCTAAGTTCTTCGTTAGAATTAAGAAATTACATGTCTTGAACATGCTTCAGCTTCGCTTACTTTCTGTAATAAAAGAATAAAATACTTTTTAGGGTGAAACTTTAAATACCGATGTATGGTTATAAATTTATTTTCTTAAAAAACATTGTGCAGATTTATATGATTCCATTTCTCCACCTTTTTTTTTTTTTAAATTTTTTTCCCCTCTGTGGGATCTCTTTAATAATGATATTCTTGTTCCTGTGGTTGGTTCTTCCTTTGCCTTATTTCAGAAGAACAGCTTGAGTGACCTCCTCAATACAGTTTTTATACAGTGACAAGTATCTCATGCTTCTAATCCAAATACTGTGTGCTTGACTAGCCTCAATCCAGAGGGTGAATATCCCTCTATGAACAAAGCCTATTCTAATAGTTTTCAGAATATATATCAGCATTATTCTGCTATTCTAAGCTGCCACATGCTAGAGTCCCTTTATGAACCAAGAATTCATTTATAAATAAGATTAGGAATTTATTGTTACTAATCCTTCCTTATTTTTAATGTCCACTGCTGCTGGATTACTCTGCTTGTCATCACAGGAATGTAATGTTTGGAGCTCACACTGTTTGTTTGTTTTTGTGGTGGGGTTTTTTTGGGTTTTTTGGTTTTTTTTGTTGTTGTTGTTGTTTTTTTGGGGGTTTTTTTGTTTGTTTTTCTTGTTTTGTTTTTGTTTTTTGTTTTTTTTTGCTTCCAAGTCTTAAACCAGAAACTAAAAACAGGGAACTCTCCATAACATGCAGAAGGAATGAATAGCTACCATTTCTCATTTCAGGCTGCTGTATTGGTCCAGTGTTCTAAGTCATTAAGGTTTTTTAACTGTTAAATTGTGCTTTTTCCCTACACTGATAGTTCTTCCCAAGTCTATCATCAGTAAATTTAATTAGCACAGTCTTACTGATGTGGTAATTGTTGCTTATGGGAATGTTAAATGAATTTTGTCCAAAGATCAGTCTGAGGCTGTCCAGAAATAAGCAGAAACTAGTAGAATTTGATTTCCATTTCATATATAAAATATTTGTTGTCTTAGGAAGATCTGAGAATATTTGATTTCTACCTTATATTTGTGTCAAAAAA
>VWYO01008068.1:320992-336557 GCA_013400275.1 Rhadina sibilatrix
ATTTTTTTTTTTTTTTTTTGTGGTTGGGGTTTTTTTTTTTTTTTTTTTTTTTTTTTTTTTTTTTTTTTTTTAATGTGTCCAGCATGGTATTTATTACAGTAAAAACTATTTGTCTTCTGGTACAGAACTTGAAATTTGCTTTAATTTTTGACCCAAATTCCATTCATGTTGTATTAGAAAAAAAAACATACAGATGGAAATAGGTTTCCTCCTTCAGTCATCCTTATGTATTCGTTGCAAGACCTTACTTGTTAACTGTTCTTTTCATCTTCCTTGTAAGCATTAATTTATTCTTGCCTTGTTTCATTTTTATGATTGCATTTTTGGTAATGGTTTCAACAGGTTTAGGTGAAAATTGATCAAAGAGGTCTCTTGATGTAGCTGTCTATTCATTTAAGTCAGAGGCTTCTCAATAGGTTTTTGGGTTTCTGCCCACGGATTGTCTTTCTAGACAAACTCCTGTGAAAGTGCTGACTGAGTATTTGCTGCATTTCGTTGTAGATGCTTCAAATCTTCATTTTGTCTTTCTGAAATGAAAAGCTTGACTTTTTTTTCTAGTTCATCAGAAATGTTTTTCTAGTTGTGTAGTCCAAGGTTGTATATTCTGGCCTCTGATTTAGCTACTTGACAAAGCAATATGTGAGATTATATGAAGTCTAGCTGATGCTTTGTGGCAAAAAAAAACCACTAAAAAACCACCAAACAAATCCCATCTCAATCATATTTCTGTATTCCCAATACTGGTACTCAGTGTTCTTGAATGTATGTTTGGAGAGTTGAAAATATATTAATTTTTAGTGATATCTGCTGACAGACCAAACCCAAAAACAGTCAAAAGAGATTGAACTTGAAAAGGAAGCTTTCCTGCTGGACTTGCAAAGTTCCTATCTGACTGAAGTCACAAAAGAGAGAAAATATTTACATTTTATTTTTACTCTTCAATTAATTATAAACACGTGCTTCTGCCTTTAAATAACATTTTTAAATACGGCTTTTGCAGACCTGCAGAATTATGACTTTGGAATAACATGTAAAGTTATTTCACTGTAGAATAAAGAAATCACTGCTTAAGAGAATGTTAATCTTTTTACTAAACCAAAGCTCTTAACCTGAAATGTTATTTTGGCATTTCATTCATTTAACAAGACTTCAGTGATTCTTTGTACATATAGTTTTGAAATTGATTCTTGACCTCCTAGAGTTGTTTCATGTAAAAAAAAAGTTGAGTTGTAAATTTATAAAGTCTTATGACAGAAAATGCATTAATCTGGTGCATATATGTGTGTGTAGTTAGGAATATGTGGTATATTCAATGCCACTTTTTTTCATTTTTACTCTTCTTGAAAAGGAAAATATGTCTTTGCATCTCTTTATTCACGACAGTTTCATGTAAAGTGACTGAGGCTGAAGTTGTTTTGGCTTACACCTCTTCCCCTAAGAGTTCCCAGCAGTTCATTACAAGTAACTTTTAGAAAGCAGGTAGTGGACTTAAATAAATAACTCTGAAGTGCTTGTGCATTTTCTCTAGCATACAGATATACTGTAGAAGTGTGCATGCATATGTAAACTCTCTTTAGAATGTTTTGCAGGCATGTTATTGAACATTTAATTTAATAGGTATTCAGGAACAATCTTCTCTTTTCTGCTTTGCTTAGTCATACTCCTAAAGTGCTTCCTCTGCAGGGCATATTACAGCAAATCTTTTGAAGTGTTTCATCAGAAGCTGCAGGTGCCTAAGATGAGTGAGACTCCCGAATAGCCGCCTTATGAAATCTACTCATCATGTGGTATTCACACAGATTCATGTTTGTTTACAAGTCAATTTAAAATTCAGTTCTTGCAGGAAGCACCAAGACAATGGTTAAAGATTTCTTGCCATCATAGTGACTGAAGAAAGAAAAACCAGTAGGATCAGCCAACTGATCTATTTCCACTATACAGTTTTCAAAGATTCACTTTGCTGTTGGAGCAGATGAGGAAGCAATAGCTAAAAAAGGCTCAAAGTTGTCTTTATTTGCTGTGTTTCCCACAAAGGGCACATGCTAAAATCTTACTCAATCCAGGTGCTCATTTAAGAAGTCACTTCACTTAACTGATTCGTTATTTATTTTCACAGCGTCAGTTGCCAGCGAAATCGCTATCCTCCTACATTGTTTCGAAACATTTTTTTTTTTGCTTGGGAGAGTGACCAAATTTTTCATCATTTCTGACTTTGCCAGGATGCATTTGTTCTGCGACTTAAAGCTGTTAGCTATGCTCTAAATACTCTGGAAATTACGGATCGCTTGGATGGCACTGTTAGTCAGCATCCTCAGCTGCCGTGTCTCCCAGTAGCTGTTTCAGGGTGATGGGTGGAGCACACAGCCACGCTCAGCTCCTGGGTTTGGCCCTGTGCCTCGTCCTCCTGGCATCCTCTGTGTGCCTGGCAGCCCTGAGAAACACGGAGCTGATGCTGAGGGAGCAGGTTGCTCCATCTCTGGCCCTTGGGTCCTCCACTTGCCCATGTGCGGTTGGGGTGGGGGGGGAAGGTGGTGGCACAGCCACTTTTGGGGAGCTGGGAAGGGTAGGAGGGGAGATATAGGGAAGAGGAAACACAGTGGTGCCTGCAGTAGAGGAAAATGGAAGAGGAGAGGATATGGCAGTAGGATGGGGAACAGGGTGTGGTGAGGAGACAAGGGTCTATGGCGTATAAGGAGGCAGAAGCAATGGCCACGTTCCTCTTTAGAAAAAAGCAGAACAAATCACTCAAACACTGTGCTTAGAACTGTGTTAGAACCATGTTCCATTTGTGTGCTTCTACACTGTTGTTGCCATCAGCATTTAAAGTCCTTCAAGCAAGAGCACACACGGAAATGGTGATGTCTCTCGCCTTTGTCTCTTCTGATGATGTAGCAACGTAACCAGATAACTCCAGCACTGCTGAAAGTTTAATCCCTGAGTCTGGAGTTCAGGACACAGCCAGCCTGCTGGTGTCCTGTGTGTTTGTGTCGTTGCACCTGGAGAGTGTTCTGGGACACTGATGGTTTTGCTCCAAATTCAGTACATTTTAAATTGTCTCTTTTCCTAGGTAGGACAGTTTCACAGCTGCCAACATTTGCAAGCTTGACAGCATCATAGAATTTGTTTCACGTGTGCATTAACTTCTAAAGTGTATCCTAACTAGAAAAGCTAAAACTTAACATGTCTGTATGTCCTTCCTCTTTCTTTATTTTGAATTCTGTTGCTTAGACGGTTCCACACATTGCAAAAAAAAAAACCAAAAAAACAACCAATGTAAATGAGAAATACAGTTGAATTGAGACTTTGGCAGTGTGCCAAATATGATTGAGTTAAAAAAGTGTCAAGCGTCAAGCATGTTTCAAATATGAATATTGTATTAATTTGAAAGAATATAACATATAAAATAAACCAATATTATTGTTTCATTAATGTATGTATATAAATACATTAATTGTATAAATATGTATTTATATAAGATTCTGAGACCTTATCTTGTTCTAAACTGTGCAGTAAACACAATCATCCTACAAAAATGAGGAAGAATTTCTGTCTAGCTCTTTTCTCATCTTCATCTTCGTCTTCATATCTGGCTTTTGTTTTAGCTAAGAATACTCTTCAGTTATCCATCCTTGGAGCCTGTCTAAAATCGTCAATTTTAAAAGTTAAAAAACCCTCAAAACATCCAAAGCCCAAAGCTTACACTTCTCTCTCTCTCTTTTTTTTTTTTTTTTTTTTTGGCATGTCTTAGATCATTTAGGTGAAAGTGAAAAATACAACAGCAGAAGACAGCAAACTCCCATCACTGATTTTTCCCTCATTTATCAGTGTGATATTTGGGAGGGGACAGAGGGGAGCTTAATGTATCCTTCTGTGAATGCAGCGTCCTCCTGGCTTATGGGAACTATTTTGCCAGTTTTATTTCTTCTTTTAGCTGCCTCTAAGTTTATGGCCCATCTGTTGGACATAAACAAGCCAACAAGTTGTCTTGGGTTGCAAGAACTGCCTGATTCAATGGCAGTTTGAAGCAGAGCCCACTGTTTGATAGGGAGGATGTTTTGTGCAAGGATTAGACATGTGTAGCATTGCAGAGGCTTTTGCAGTACAACAGGTATTGGGGAATAGCAAATTTGAGTGACTTGTGGCTGGAAAAAAGAGGGAGTGACAGGTTCTGCTGAGAGGTTGTTCTTTCTTGCCATGGTCAGTAGTCAGAATCTCTAAATCAGCCACATGCAGGCATTCTTGCAGATGATTACTATCCTGAAGGTCCTGCATGGAAATAATTGAAATATATTATCCTGTTTCAGGGCATCAGGATTCAGCAGGTCCGTAAGTTCAATAAAATCAAAGGGACTTTTGCCATCACTCCCCAATGTAAGGAATTGTATGGATTATCTGGAATTTAGCTGCAGCTCCAAGGCCCTGTCCTTCCCCATGCTGGCCTTGCAGACAGTGCTGAAAGTGTCTGTGGTTCTTCTGCTGCATCTGTTGTCAGCTCTGTGTCCCAGCAGTAGTGCAAGGCCTGGAAAGTTTTATTTATGAAATAGCCCAGTTTTAATATCGGTGCTCACTTGGTTCGAAAACTCTCAAATTGTTTTCTTTTGAGAATGGTGGTTTTTTGCATACTAAAACTGCTACAGCAGAGTAGTTTTATGTAAGAATATAGTCCATATTTGTAAGGATAAATGCATTCAGTATATTGGTAATGACCACTATTAGCTTTGATAATGAACACTTCCAGCTTTGTTGCTGGGCCACAGTGGTTGTAGGCGATCTTTTTGGACATTAAGCCTTTGTCTTTTGGGGTTTTAAGGTTTCAAGGTTTTTTGAGTCACCTTAGAAAGTAATTCAACATGCTATCAGTTGGTCAAATAAAATACAAAATACAAAGAGGTAGATCTATGTTAGTGCAAATCTGGAATTTGCATGCCTGGGTCGGAGAGGCCAGTATTTACATAACATAGGAAATCACAGGTGCCTAAAGAAATGTGTCAAAGACTTACTCCTGCATACTAGAATATGCACTGATTTCTCATCCTTGTGGTAAATTTGTAAATCTTGATTTGTTAAAAAGTGGGCAAGAACTATTTTCTTATTCATACAAAGGCAAGTTGATGTTAGTACAGTCTAGAAAAATCATTGCTTTAGGCTGATGTGCTCATTTCGTCTACAAGTTTGAGGCAAAATCTGTATTTCAAGACTTTTCTTATTTTCATTGGGGTTTTTAATTTGTTTGTTTTGGTTGCTTAATTAGTTTCCCTCTTTAGAGGAATTTCTTCCCATACAGCTGTTGCATTTAAGCAGATAAAAGCTAACAGGGACACTTTGCAGAGGCTCGAGTTTTCCATGCAAACCATTTTCTTTGACCCAAGCCTACCCAAGTAGTTAGATCTCTTAGTGGTTTTGGGATTTTGTTTGTTTGTTTGTGATTTTGTTTGTTTTTGTGGTTGGTTGGGGTTTTTTTAATGGTTTTAACACTTGGCTTTTACTATCCTGTGCTATCACTGGCCTCTCAGCAACACTGAGAAAATTTTTAAGCTACAACTTGCCAAAACATAAGATCATGTTGATGGTATAAATGCAGAAGTAGTCTCTAATTTATACTTGCTGCTGTCAAATTGGTGTCTGTAATGGTGTATCAATTCACCTTTCCAGCATTTGATGAGGAATTGACTATGTAGCATTTTGAGTTGCTTTTTCCATTTACTTCTGTTTTCAATAATCCATTTAATTGCTGGGCTTAGACTAATACATGGTTTGGTTCTTACATCCAGAAAGTATAGTTTTACTTTAATTGTTGTATCTGATTTCACATTAGTGTGCAGTATCCTAGCAACTTAATTCTGTGGTAATTTTTCTTACTTCATTATTATTTCTGCAGCTTGACCAACCTTTTCTTTTCATTCTGTTGTAATGTGAATCTAAGTATGGTTCTGTCTAATCTGCCATTTGCTTCTTCAGTAAAATGGAGAAGACCCAGCTATAAGAAATGGAGTCTAGATTAGGCAAGTCTACTGAAAACTGAAGCAATGTGGACCTTCTTGCTGTGTTAATGGATTTCTGTTCTTTATTGTTTATTCAGATGAGGTAAATGCAGCTTTTTTGCCCTGACATCTCTCTTGACCCTGAAAAACTGTTTTTTAATCTTTGGTGCATACAGAGTTATGTTCTGCAGAATTGGCATTCACACCAGGGAGGTTGTCCTGACAAGTGTGTGTTCATATTTCCAAGGCTGTTAGTTTGGGAAACTAAATGGAAAGAACTCTTATTTCTGCATATGCCTGATGTGGTAACAAATAGATTTTGCTTATTGGGTATCTAAATAGGTTTCTGTTGGACTATATATATATTTTTTCTTTCAGATTTTGCATATTTGTAGTGATTAGGTGTGTCTACTGGTGAAGTGACACATATATTATAATTTATTTAGCATCACTTTCCTTCTGGGTAGTCACTTTATCACAGCACATTTTGGGAAGAAATTTGTTTACATTTTGGGGCCTTGAAATGGAAAGCAAACATCATCCTGGATGTAAGATTAACTTCAAGCTTGGAGAAAATAGGCTTGGAGTGCTGTGCAGCTGGAATTATTTGAAAGTGTACTGGGCTGAGGAATTAAAGGACAGATGTTCCTCCATGTAAACTAATATGGATATATTAAATATGAGAGTAGTGTTGACATTTATAAAAAATAAAAAGTACACGATATGTGTGTCTTTATAGTGAGAAGAATTTTGAACCTTTTCTGGCATTACAAAGTTAAAACACTAAAATAAATAAAATTTGTCAAACCTATGCATAAGTCTTACTTACCAAAGTGCTCACTAACATGGGGATCAGCTTCACAACTGTAGCTTGATTTATTGAATTTCACTCTTTGGCTGTAAGGAATTTGTAAATGACAAAGGGGACGAAGCTATTTCTGGGAACAGGGAGAATGTCTACGCTACTTGATAATTTTTGCTAAATAAAATTCAAAATATCTTTGGGGAAAAGAGTGCCTTGTTAGAAAAAGCACGGCTGTAAATACCTGTTACCTCAGCATACTTGTCCTGGAGGCTCTAAAGTCGGGAGACACGAGAAGACAGGAGTTGTTGAGAATCCCTGTGGTCAGACACATATCTGTAAATGTACAGAGACTCCCAGCTGCATCTCCTGGCTGCTGCTGGGCATTGGGAGTCCTTGGGGAAAGCAGTAAAGCAGATTTAAATCTCATCTCACAAATCTGCTGTGGAAGGGATAAGCCACTGCTTCAGCTTGAACTCTGCAATTCTGTGCTCTGCAAACTTAGACGTGACTATAGTTTGCCTTCCCTATATCCCCACTTTCCTGAGATTTTGTATTTTTATCTTTGTGTATAATGTTTACTCAGTAATGCATCTTTTCAGTTGATGGATTGAATGCTTGTGCTAGGTAATGAGCAAAGTAAATTTTTTTTTTAATCTCCCCAATGGAAGACTCCTCACCAGTCCCTTCTCCTTATGCTTTCAGTACTAAGAGTATTAGGAAAATGTGTAGTTATTATTAGAATTCCCAGGAAGAGAATGAAAAGTTGATCTGCATGTTAGATTAAGGATAGAAAATATTCAATAAAAAATAATAGTAATCAGGATATTTAACACATCCTAAATTGTGGCTTTTACTAATGAAATTTAATGTAATGTATCAACATATTTTTCCAGGCACAAATGAAGAAAAATAGAGATCCAGTTTGTTTTAATCAATTTTTATTAATTCTGCCCTGAAGCTCCTCGTGATTTCAGCATGGAACACAAACATGCAGAGCAGCAGGCAGAGGGGAAATCTGTCTCATTAATCTCATTTGGACAGAGCATGGTGGAGAGTCATTTAGGATGCAGACAGGTTTTATGGATAACATGCTGTCCGTGTTTCCACCCAGGCCAGAAAGGCTTCTGTGTCCTGGTCCAAAAAGGTGCCAAGCTGTGAGTACAGAGAGTGCAGTCAGGGAAGGGGTGAACAAAGTTTCCTGTCTTCAGCTTGGGAGGTAGGGAGGAAAGGCCAAGGTTTCAGGATTTTTCTTCTGTGAAAGGAGTTATTGACATTAAACCACATAACTGTGTCTTATCAGAGGCCTTCAGTGCTGGTTTCAGGCATCTTTATTTCTAATTAATGAGAAATATTTGTAAAACTGTAAGTAGCTGATTTTAAAGGTTGTTTTTGTTTTGTTTTGTTTTGTTTTGTTTTAAGTGTTGGTTTACCTATTTGAGATTAAATATTTTTCCCAGATTTGCTTTAAGGATTAAAAAACTCCAACAATAATTGAAAAAAAAAATATTATGGGAAATAACTTAAAAAAGACAGAAAATCAGATTCCACACAAACCCCCCAACCTGGAGGAGATAGCAGTGGGTGCTTTAATGAATAGCAGATATTAATGTGCAGCAGATGGGAAGAACATGATGTGCTGAATAGTTTGAGGCTTTTTAAGGCCGTTTGCTCAGAGTTATCTACAAACTAGAAATCTCCCAGTTCTTCAGCCAGGAGCTGGAAGTCTTCATATACCAGGCTCCAGCTCTGAGCTTTCATGTGCTCTTGAGCAAAGGCAGTCTCAGATTTCTGTGCTCCAAAGTGCATTTAGGCTCCCTGATCTGGAGAAGAGGGACACAGGAACTTGGGCACAGAAAGGCTGTTCCCTGCCACAAGCTGATAAATAATTGCTGATGTGATGGCACCATGGCCAGGAATTGCCAGCAGGGGAAGCCAACCTCCCCAGCTCGTGTGCCCTGAAGTTTCTGATTTCATAAAAGGTTAATCACCTTTGAGACATTTTGATAGTCTTTAGCATTTCCCAGAAATCCATTAGAAAACAACCAGCTCTGTTTAGAATCAGTATTGAAATGCAGCGTGTTCCAGCTGTGCAAAATGAGGCACCAGCCTGTCTCTCCTGTGTGAAATACAATTTATATTGCATTTTATAAGTTATTTTCTGAAAGAAACTAATATATGAAGTAGCTACAGAAAGTGCATGTTCTGTAAGGGATCACAAAACTACTCCTGTTCTCACAGGGAAGTACAAATTGAAGCTTTGTGTATTACTGTCTACAGCCTGTATGCCTAATCTCTTTCAAAACAAGAAAGTTTTGCTTCATTGAGTGCTAAGTTTTATTTTTTGGTAAATTCAGTGGCCATTCACTTTTTCTAATGATTCATATTCTAAAATCTGAAAGAGCTAATCTTTTCAAGAGAACAGGTTAGGAGGGGGAAAAATCCCATCTAGACAGCTCCCTTTTAGTTTGGCTTGATAAAGTGGCTGTTTGTTTGTTTGTTTGTTTGTTTCCCTCCTCCAATGTTACTGAGTTAATTTTTATTGGCATGTGGGAGAAAAGAACCGTGAGCCAAGTAACAGTACCTAGTTGGATAGAGGGCAACTGAATTATAAAACACCGAGGATTTGCATGGAAATTTGCATGGAATTTGCATTTTTTTTTTTTTAATGTCTTCTGTGTTACACTTGCATTTTGGCTTTGGAGACTGAGAGTTTGCTGTCATAATCAGTCTTTTTTCTTTGTAATGTGTCTGAGTGCTAAGTCACCATTGTAAACCCTATTTACTGCTACTCTTCCAAAAAGTTCATGTAAAGGAGGATTACAGCCATCATCTTTTGATGTTTCACTACATAATATTATAGAAATTCTTGGCTGGCTGAGTTCCCTAAATGTCTTTCCTGCCAGATGAAAGTTATCAGGGAAATTATGAGTACATTTTTGGTCTAGTCTGCTGCCATCTCTTTCTGGGCAAGAAACTCAAGCCCAGATTGGCAGAACAACACTGGTGTAGAAAGGAGATATCTGAGGGATGATCTTTAGTTACTTGTCCAGGAGTCTAGATATGAAGGAAAACCAGGGTGCAGTAAATGAGCTTCCAAGACATCTCCTTTTGTACAAGGGAATGGACTACCACGTTCATATCTCATCATCTCTTTCATGCCAAATCAGAGAACAGACTCCCCCTCAGCCATCAGGAGCTCCTGGCAGGTGTCACCTGTCTCAGATAAGTGCTTTAAGCAGAGGGCTTGGAGAATGCTGCTCCATGAATTCTCTCCCTAGAACAGCAGGTTATAAAGTGTTAGCTACTCCATGTTACAATTTGGTAAGAGCGTGCAGTAAAATGACTTACTTCCCTTGCTAAAAAAAAGCCTGATATTCCCTTGGTGAGACAGGATGGATTCAAACTCTTCTGTCTGAGTAGTGACTCTGTACTTCACCATTTTTTGATTATTTAAACCACTGCACTTTTGGGATTCCATACATCCCACTTAAATGGGAGTGGATCAGCAATATCCCGTTCCCTTCGGCTTTCTCTGATGTTTTTTTTGAAATACAAAAAGCTTCCTCATTTTACAACTCCATCTCCACTGATGGCAAATTTTAGACCTGTTTATTTGACAATGTTGGATTCTCAAGATAGATGCTTAAACCTCTGAGACCTGTGGAATGAAATGAAGTGTTTGCTGTCATCCAACTTGTATATTTTCCTCTAAATTGCATCTTCTGCTCTTAAATTGCTCTTTTCTCTGAATGCTCTGTGCAAATTGGACCCCTCCTGTTGACTTGGATATGGCACTTAAATAATTGCAGTGTAAATGCTGAGTAACTTTACTCTGAAGTACCTGGTTCTATTAAAGATGTCTATTGCAAGATTTAAGTTTTTAACCATTTTCGTTTGTTTGAACTTGAAAAGTTCTTCGTAATGTCTTCATAGTCTTCTCAAAATCATGCATTTTTCAGATTTGTTCATTTTTTTTCCCCTGGAAAAGCTAATACATGCCAAATGGAGTGGTGTGGTTACTCATCACTGCTAGGGAAAAGACTTGTCTCAGTTCAATGCAAATCCCAGGTAATATTTGTGCAAAGAGAGAAGCAACAAGAGAAATTAGGAGTTATGATAATGGCAGTTCTGAATGGCATTTGAAAATTCAGTCCACAGCTGTGATGTATTGGGAAAAACCAATTAATTTTCCATAGAGCCTGCTGTAAGGGTATAGGTCTTTTCTTCTGACCACCAAAGTGAATGTTCCAGGCTTATGTTGCAGCATGATTAACTCACTGGAATATAAATTTGCTTGCAAAGGTATTTTTTAATAGGTGCTCGCAGCCTAAAAATTACAAACCAGTTTTAAGTGAGATTTCTGTGAAATTTTTCATAGTTCAGTGCCTTCATTCTGGACAGCTCATCTGTCCACCATGTTTTGTGCACAATGGAAGGACATTGAGCTGAAATTGCTTAAATGAGGGAGAAAGAAGAGCTCGTATGATTTTTCTTCGAGAGGAAGAAATTCCTACCCTTTGGAATTATTCTTCCTTTTCTTATGAGGCTCCTGATGGCAAAAAACCCTTTCTCTAGCCAAGGCATTTAAAGGAAGCAGTCAGTGGACTTCTGAACTAAACTCAGAGGGCTTGTTCCAAGGATATTTTCATTGCTGTTCTCTTACGTTTTCAGCCATGAGTATTTGCCAGTAAGTGTGTTTCAATTGAAAAAATTTCCCTGACTGTTAACTCAAGTCTTTTTTAGGTGTTCTGAAAACTAACTTACTGCACTAACTTACTGACGTGACTTTAGGATTATATTTATTTTGTAATTCCATTTGATCTTGATGTATTCAGAACCCTCATAAACAATATCTTGGTATCCCAGTTGGCTGATTAAAAATAAGTATGAATGAATATTCTGTCACTCTTCTCATATCCTTAATTCATACAACATTCTGAAACCATTCACTTCCTAAATATTTTTTTAATTAGTTGGAACTTGCAAATTGTGTGTTGAGTTTATGCAACAAAGTCTTTTATATTAGAAATGCTCTATAATTACATTTTTTCAGTCATGAAAAATGAATTAGTGCTGCATTTTATGCGATGACAAATTTTCCTGTTTGTTCTAATTTTACTGAATAGCATGCTGTAACTTCTTGGCACAGCCTAGAATAACTCTATTTAGCCATGAAAGTAGGAACTGTGCTTAGTACCAGAAAAGGCCAATATTATGTGTAAACAATTAACTTACATGAAAGCAAAGCAAAACTGCTGTGAGAAGGATGACATGGGGAATTGGCTATCAGACACCAGTACACCAGTTTGTCCAGACAACTGGGATCAGTGAAAGTGCCTGAAATGGAGCTTCAGCAGGACTGCTGGGCAAGTGGTGCTGATATTTTTTCTTCTGGGAATATTAGTTTATCCTTGTGTAACTTTGTTTTGATAGTGTGGAAATAGGAGATGGAAGACATCCGGGCTTTTTTTCTTCATTGCAGAAAAATCTGATTAGAGACATCACCAAGCTTAGGTTTTATTTTGTCCTATGGGAAAGTGTTGTTTTTGTTTTGTCCATTCCAGATGAAAATGGAAAATACCCGAGAGAGGAATTCTCAAAAGAAAACACATTTTGGGTCTGTCAAAACACTTTATTTTGATGAGTGTGCTCTCCTGCTGCATTGTTTTTAACCTTTATTAAAGATTAGTAATCAGGTTGCCTACTGTTTGGTGTAGTTGGCTCACTAGCCATCCTTCTTCCTGAGGCTTCCTTGGTTCTTGTGAGGTGTCAGATGGAACCAACCAACCATGTTCTTGATGAGCTCCAGAGAATTAGGAAACACTTCAAACAAACAAACAAACAATCAAACAAACAAACCCACCAGTCTGGGTCCACTGAATCACCTCCATTTCATTCAGCTTTCTGAACTAGATCTGGCTGATAAGTGAAAAGAAGGATTTGAGGCAGGAGAGAGGGAGATAATAATGACTATTAATCTAATTCCTGAATTAGATTGCTCTTCTGGTGCTGCCTTCTAATGCTCAGGTTAATATCTAGTTATTTGCTTTTCATTCTGCCATGTGTGTGCTTTTTGCCATTGAGACACCCTGCTTCTTTGCAATACATGTCTAAAGTTCAGAATGTTTTTTAGGTTATAACTAATGTAATAAATGCATTGTTCAAATAGGACAGAATGTTCCATGCCTGGGTATATTATTTGTAATGCCAGATGAATCTCTTGAGTCACTTAATTCAGAGTTTTTACTTGTCAACTGGAAGGCTTCCTCAGCTTTTAAATCTGAATGCTGTGTCAGGCGTTCAAAAGCTTTCCAAAAGTCAATGTACATTGCATTCACTGTGCTTTCCTTATCTGCATAGACAGTCACTTTGTCACAGGGGGAAATTAGGTTGGTCGAGCATGATTTGCTTTTTGTAAATCCATGTTGACTGCTCCTGATTGACCTTTTTAAACATGTTTTGAAATGAATTGTGAGGATTTACAATCTGTGGCTTATGCCTTTCTTGTTATCTCAGGTGGTTGCCTGATTTCCTTTTAAAACGCAACAAACCCAAACCCCATAATGAATGATTTTGGCTTTGTTTAAAAGCCATTGAAAATCTTTGTAAATTCCTTAGATGGAACATCATTAACCTTGTGCTGTTGTTCCTCACAGAACTGCATTATGTTTCCAGGCTTTTCTTCAAAAGCCCATGTTGACTCTTCCAATATAAATCACATTTATCCACACATTTTACTAACTCTGCTCTCTTTGTGTCCCTTGCTGTTTTGCCTAATGGAGCGATCAGGAGCCTGGACCTGTTCCCTTAATAAACCATGGAACCATTTAAAAACTTTTTTGTTATAATTATTTTTTTTAACAACTGTAATTTCCACTTCATAGATAGGAAGGTAATTTTTAATGTGATTTTACTGTGCAAGCTGTGATGCATTGCACAGCAAGCCATGCACTGTGCTAGATGGGTGGTTCCCTACCAGCTTCAACATTTGTGGGTGTATCTTTGCTGGGTTTTCTAAAAAAAAATTAACTGAAAAATATAGTTTGGAGTGCCTTGAGGATCAATTATCAGTTCCTGGTGCTGATCAAGACATTCATTTGATGCTGGCTAAATATGATTCTTAAAAAGTAGTTTCCATCCTAGTTTAGCAGTTTCAGGCTGTTCCAGCAAGCTTAAGTTGAAATACGTGATGCAGTTACCCAATATCAGTGACCAATGGAGCACAAGAAGTGCTTTGGACAGGAAAGTTTATGATGTGCTGACTTCTCACAGACCAGGAGAGAGAGTGTGAGTCTGCACATCAGACAGCTCAAGCACTACAGAAGCAGAAATCTTCACAGTACAAAACTTGTCACAAAATTATACAGCAGAAACAGTTTTGTAAATATACTAGCTAAAATAGCCGTCTTCATTATTCTAATGTGATCTCTCTACTAATGTTTAAACTGAGTTTAAATGAATTGGATAACTAGCCAAGTGATGCAAACAATTTGAAATTCTTTAAGTGTTGCAAAAGCAGAGTCTCTCTGCAATTAGGTGGCTGCAATTGCCCAAAGTAATACTTTTTAATTTTGTTGTTGTTGTTGTTAAAACAGGATGCATGTTTCTAGCGGAGTTTAACGGTTAGTCACTTGGGAATTCGTGCTGCTCCAGCTGATGTGAATTTCTAGTCAGAATTCCTAGTCAAAATCGGTGGTTTTTCCACATGGAATGTAAGACTGGTTGTGCCCACAACAAAAGTTAAAAAAAAAAAAAGGCAAAAGAAAGTAAAAGCAAGGTGAACATCTTTGAAATTTCTCCAGAATATTACCCTAATCTCCAATAAATTATGATTAGGATAATACCTGTGTTACAGGTGGTATTTCCTTTTTAATTAGGTGTTTGGTTCATGTTCAGTCACCTTATCTTCAACAGCTAACTTTAATCAGCAAACTTGATTACTTTCTTATTCATCTCTTCTTTGAGATAATTTAATAATGGACCATCCAGTTGCTATCTTGGAGCACTTAATTGAATATCTCCAATTTCAGTATCAATCCTTGCAGAGCTCCACCTGTGCCTCCTCCTTGCTGTGAATTGTGCCCATGTGTTACTGCACTGCTCCTTAGCCAGGGATTTCCTCCTGCTGGATTTTACACCTGGTGGCAGCTTTGTTCCTATGAGCACCTGGGGAGGGGGCATTTTCGAAAGCCTTTTGAATAAGTACAGCCCTTTCCAGGGCTTTTTGGCACCTTGGCAAGACCCCAATAGCTTTCTGAAGTATCAGTCCCCATTCTGAAGTATCCCCCCAAAAGCCAGGAATGTCAGTTTTGTTTTGTTAAACCTTCTACCCGTTTTTTTATAAAAGTTTCTGTTAATCTACTCAAAAATTACATCAAATTCACGGAGATGTAAGGGTTTGTTTGCCTCCATACTGTCTGCAAAGATGAACTCTTTTGAGCTTCCTTTCAGCTGTTTTTTTTTTTTTTGTTTTGTTTTGTTTCATCACGTGTCCTTGCTCCTTGAAAAGAAACCCAACAGGAATATTGTTGCTAAAAGACCAAGAAAAAAATACGTAAAACACTCTTTTGGTGCTAAACCTCGTGGTTCATCTGCTTAAATACTTATTGTGGTGTTTAAATGGCATTTTATTTCCATAAATAAAAGACTGACAATAAAGTCAAGGCTGACTTTAATTTGTGGTGAGTGTAATGAAAAGAAAAGAAAAGAAAAGAAAAGAAAAGAAAAGAAAAGAAAAGAAAAGAAAAGAAAAGGACACCCAAAAAAAAAAAAGAAAAAA
>VWYO01008068.1:337912-372382 GCA_013400275.1 Rhadina sibilatrix
TTTTTTTTTTTTTTTTTTGGTTTGTGGGTTTGGTTTTTTTTAATACATATATTTGCATTGTATCTCTGAAAGGTTAATGGTTACACAAAAGGCTCTAGACATGCCTGAGAGTCCCACCTGGTATGGGAAAAGCAGGAATGTGATATCCATGGAGTCCTGTTAGCTGAGAGCAAGAGGCTCAGCACCATCCCTCATTGAGAACAGCTGAGCAGAAGTGCTGATCCAGTCTGCATGATACCTCCAGGCTCTTCTGATAGTGCAGTGCAAGGACTGTTTTCCTTTCCATAAACACACCTTGGAAAAGCTTTCAGTTACGTAAAACTCAGCACTGGTATCTTTGATTAGCATCTGTTAATGTATTTTTTTCTTAGGCAAGACTGCCTGAATTGAGTTCCGGCACTGTGTAGGTGATCCTGGGTTGTGTAGTTGATGATGTGGTGAATATCATGGGCAGGGATGAGACAGACTTTCCCTGCTCTTAGAGTCAGCTGTAAGCAATGGATGTCTGAACTGATGTATGCTGTGTTTCAGCACGAATTACTGCTTTTTGGTCTGACATTGTCCATGTGCTCAGTGGGCAGAGCTAATGCTATCAGAGGAAATAGGCTCGTATCTGCCCATAAAAATCCATCCTAGGCTGGACTGTTTGAATTGTGTTGTAAAAGCTGCCAATGCATCGCGAGTCAAGAATAACTTTATGTATTGGGTTCCGGCATGATTGGTGCATGCTCAGAAAATGCTGGAAAGAGTGTACAGCTGCAAAAAAAAAAAAAAAAATGTTGCTGCTTGTTAAAACATGTAGGTGTGCTGCTTTGAGCAGCTTGGATGCACAAACATACTTGTGATTGAAATGAATGCAGAATTAAAGGCAGTGAAAGATACTGAAATTGAAAGATGTTCCTTTCTCCCCTCTAATTCTTAATTTTTAGCTTGGCAATTTTTTTTTTTTTTTTTTTTTTGCCAGAGTTCTCTGTGGCTTAACTAGGTCTGCTTCAATTTGGGAAGAATCTGCTACTTCATCTTAGTGCCAAGCTTCTTTCCCCGGCTGCCCGTGATGCTGCTCTCTGTGCTGAGTGAGAGCTGTGTCTGTGCAAACTGGGTTTCACAGCTGTTCCAGCTGAATGTGAGCAGTGCTGGCATGCCTGTGGGATTGTGTTTGCAGCAGCTCCCCACAGAGGGAGATTGCACAGGCAGCAGCAGCAGCAAAGTTTCTCCGTGAGGAATTTTTTGCTGTGAGTAACGCAGAGTAGTCCTAACTGAATGTCCAGGGTGAAGCTGGCGCATTTGCAAGCTAAAAGTAGCTTTAATCTTTCATTATAAACTGAACAATCTCCTTAGGTTGTTCTAATAGTAATGAATCAGTCTAGGTTGCTGTAACTCTCTAGTGGTGTGAGGTGTACCTATCTTTTTGGGTAGATGCGTTTGTAAATCAAGTTTTGTGTTTTAGGCTTGTTGTTGTTATGTTTTTCAAAAGGACACGTCTTGGAAGAGTGTCACAATATTGCCACAAGAATGGACTACAAAAAAGTTCACTTTGTTTCAAAAATGGTCATATCTTTGTCTGAAATCAAGGAGTAATCTGAGAATAAATATAAAGTGAAAACAAATGCATTAAAGCAAATACACAATTAAGGAGATACAATAAAAAAAACCCACTGCAACTTTAAGTGAGGTCTGTTCCTACTTGTAAAAATACTATGTCACATAAATAGCTCTGCTTTGGAGTGCTTAGACACCTATTGCAATTCACATTGCTTTCTCACTGTGGCTCTGTCAAACTCCAAGTGGGATTACTTCAAATGGATTACTTAGAATAGCAGGGTGTTTTTCATTTGTTTTCCTTCTGCATGTAGTTGTCAGAGCTTCTCTTTGCATTGCAACCTCTGCTGCTCAGAGTTAATCTGTGCCAATTATTAGGGATTCAGATGCCAGCAGGAGCTGAAGTTAAACTGGTGTTGCTCCCAGTTGTTCACCAGACTAGGGTTTGACATTCTGATAAAAGGCCAGTGGATGATTCAGAGAGATTCAGTAGAAAATATAAGTGATTTTGTGCACTAAGTTGTGAAGAACTCTCTTAATTTATTCTAGCATCATCTCTTTTGCTATCACCTAGATTCTTTTCCACCTCCTTACAGCTGTAGAAAAATCTTCTCAAGCAAATTCACTTTTTTTTTTTTATTCAGGAGAGGTAGGGATTTTGAAAATACTGTATTTGTATTGCAAAATACTTTCTACAAACTCTTTAGGTTTTAGTCCTTATTTCAGTTAGTGAGTGAGGTATGTACAATCAGTACTCAGTAATGCTGTGTTTACTTAATTTTTTTATGCATGAGGTATTTAATGTGATTTTTTTTTTTTGTGTTTCTCTGAGTCTATTAAACTTCCCTCTTTAATAGGTGGGCATTTCAGTACATGTGCAGTAAAAACTTGTACAACTCATGCTTTGTTTCTGTGGTGAGAGCCACAGATCTCTCACTGCAGACTGTCAAATGTGCTAATACTGTAGCCATATAGTTTTGACATGTATGTTTCTTGGAGGCTCATTTAGATGCATATTTGGATTTGATGCATGATTCATCATGGTTTAAAGTGTAAAAGTTTAGGATCTGGAAGCCTTTGCTTCAAAGACAAATTATATTGCAAAGCGATTTTGTGTTTATTAGCCAGTCATTGTTGTGTTGTGGTATATAATACTGTCTTTGAAGATTATTTAACTTAATTGAACAGTTCCTACCCTTCTCTTGAATAGTTGTTTGGAGGTCTTTAAACCTATCATTGCTGGTTGTTTCAGTGGTTTCTGTGATTTAAAGGTGCTTTGTTTAGATCTGTTAGTGTGTACAAGCAGGATGACTGAATTTTCTGAGCATCAAATGCTGGGTGAGAAAATTTACTACTTTGTTTATGTACTTCAGGTTTTAAATGGGGAAAAGTATCATGTTCCTTGTCTTGCACTCACTGGAAGAGCAAATGCCATCCAAATAAATAGAGTGAGAACATGAAAACTTGCAAAATGTTATCTATAAAGCTGCTTTTTTTTTTTTTTCTTTTCCCACTACATTCACAGACATAATTTTTTTTTTTTTCAAGTAGAGTTGTTTTTTTTAAAAAAAACATTTTTGCTTGGTGGCTCTACAGCCAGGCCAGAAAAAGTATCTCTGTGATGGCATGAGTTCTGAGAACTTAGAGATGAAAGCTAATCATTCTGCTAGGTTATTTTGTGTCTGGATCCCTTCCATAGCCCAGAAGCCAGCAGTCAGAGTGTAGGTGGCACAGCAGCAGGAATGAACAAAATGGAATTACGGGGAGAGATGGAATTCCTTCCTTCAGTTCTTTACAGTGTCTCAGTTGATGTGGAGTTACAAAGTAATGGAGACAGAGGAGCTTGTCTGAAAGGGGATTACCTGCCAATTCAATACCTTTGAAATATGACAATGGCTTACATTTCACCTTAAAATTTTATTTTTTTTCTGCCTTTGAAGATTTTTGAAGAAATACTTAATTTTTCCTTTGGTAAGGGCAACAGGCAGCTTTGAATTTCAAACATCAGCTGAAGGTATATTTCAACACCTGATACTTTCAGTTAAATTAGGTTTTCATTTGATCAGTCATAAGTAAAGACTTGGATGTGTTCTCCTCTGATTATTGGTTGGTGTGGTGGTTTTTTTTTGTTTGTTTTATTATTTCTCCTTCTTTATTTAATAGTTGCAGCTACATTTGAATTGTAAATACCCTGGAAAACATCCAGTTGAAGCAGATGTTTCTACTGTAATCTGTTTAATTACAAAAAAAAATAGTTTAATTGATTTTTAAATTTGGGAATTCTGAAGTCTAAATTGGCCTGGTCATAATTATTTGCAAACACTTTGATTCAAAAAAAAAAACCCACCCCAAAAACAACAGACCTACACTAAAATTTGGAAATATAAAAAAGAGACAATTGAATATTTCTTGTTCATTTTCATTACTTTAATGAGACTAGCCAAGAGAGGATGTCACTTCCTTCAGTTAGTCAGCAATTTCAATACTTGTAAATAAGAAACTACTTTATTTACTCATACTTAAAATTTGCTGCTCCTCAGGTATTGCAAAAGACTTAATTGCAAGTTAATGGATAGATGACATTCAATTGAGGAAGGAAAAAAAATAAATATATACATATAACTTCTATTATGCCAGCACAGGATAGGATACTTCCAGTTGGAAGGCTTCTTTGGAGCATTTTAACCCATCCTCCTGCTTTCAGTGCAGCATCAGCTGTGGTGTCTGACCAGGTTACTCAGCTCTTGATCCAGCAGGAGCTTGAAAGCCTCCAAGGACAGAGATGGCACAGGTTTTCTGGGCAACCTGCATTGCTGCCTGCCCTCACGAGGAGGGAGTTTCTCACTGTAGCCAGTTTGGATCTTGTTGGATTATTCCCTTTTCTGACCCAGAGATGGGGCAGCTGAGAGGTGTTTTAAAGACTTTTATTCCTTTTTCAGTCTCATGTGAAGGGTGAGACAGTACAGGTGTTATAATTCATGCTGTAACAATCAGAAGCTGAGTTATTTCCTAATTACAATCCATTAAAAGCATTTTTTTTGGCCTATCAGCTTTTGCCACACAATGCTGCTAATTCCTTAAAGCCAATCATCGAAAATTACCCCTTGTGGATCCTATTTACAATGTGTCTTTCATGGTTCTCTTTCTCCAGAGTATCTAGTCTGTTTGCAAGGCCATCATTTGAAACTTGTTTCCAGTTCCATTTCTCTCTCACTAATATCTTTCCTATTCCATAGAATTTCTAAGTCAGCATTTTTTATCTCAAAGTTTTCATACAGATGTATACTATGTGAGCCTTCTGTCAGGCTTTAAGAATTCTCTACAAGTCCCTTTCCCACAGGACCTCCTTTATTTCAGCTTATTCTCATTGTCTCTTGTGTTCCCACCAGGCAGCACTGCCTGCTTCAGGTACCTACCTGCTCTGGTGTGGGACCTTCCCTGGGCTGTGGGTGGATCTCTGCATCCCCATGGTCCTCCTTGGGCTTTAGAGGCACAGCTGCTTCACCATGGTCTCACCAGGGGCTGCAGGGGAATCTCAGCTCTGGCACCTTGGAGCACCTCCTTCCCTTGGTGTCTGCAGGGTTGTTCCTCATTGCCACTCCTCTCTCCCACTGCTGATTCTGTTGTGCAGGTTTTCCCCCCCTCTCCTTCTCAGATCTGTTGCCTCAGAGCTGCCATTCCTGACTGGCTCAGTCTTGGAGCTGCCTGGCATTGGCTCTGTCACACTTGGGGGAGGAAGCTTCTGGAAGCTCCTCACAGCAGCCAGACCTGTAGCCCCCCTGGCTACCAAAACCTTGTTGTGCAAACCCAACACAAGCAGGTTTTGTTGTTAAGCTCTGGCCAGTTGTTTTCCAGAAGGGGCAGCTTGATAAAACTGCTGGAGTAACTTTGTGTTGCTAGGTCTGAATGTACATCAGGAAAGGTGGTGTGTTGCTTTTCCAAGCATATTTGGTGGTTTCTGGGATTCTCTACCTGAGTTCTGTGAGGATAAGAACGTGAAAAACTGCTGTGACTGTAATAATGGGGTAAAGTCTTGACATACAAAACAAAATAGGGGCTAGCAATTAACACAAAAGAACCACTGAAAGCCAGTTTGCACAAAGCCAGTTTGCACAAATCCTTTGCAGTTTTGTGCAAAAGATTGTCAGAGCCTCTGGACAGCAGCTGTATCTCCTGTGGAGAGTATCTGGTGCACATTGCTTATTAGAAAACAGTTGTTGTGTTGGAACCTGCAGATGGGAATACCTGAAGCTGTACCACAGAGGATGATCACAAGTAGCCTGACTGTTTCCACAGCTGCTGCTTGGAAGATCAAGTGGTGATATGAAGATGGGTTAATGGGAATGTAGTGTTGCTCTGGTTTTCCATTCCTTTTGCCTAGTAAGAGATTCATAATAGGATATCTGACTGTAGCAGCACTGTGGCCCCATGTCTTCATGGTGGCCATGGCTCTGTGCTGTCAGCATTTTGGAAGACATCTGCCATTTCTAAAATATTATGAACAGTGACTTAAATAAGCTTTTCCAGGAAGCTATACTGCCTATTGCAGAAAAAAAAATCATGACAAATGATTGTTTGGCCTTCACACAAAGCTGTTGAGATTTATTTATCTTGTGTATTATCTCCTCTGAAAAGCAAAACTCTAACCTAAAATACAAGCAGTCAAATAGCAGATGGTTATATTTCATACTGCTTCATTTTCAAACTCAGTGAAAGATTTTATACCTGATTTTCTTTATAAGAAGTTTAATGTGTGTGGCTTTTTTTCATAGTGTTTTACCACTTTACACTTTTTTCCCATGCATATATGCAAAATTGCATTGCCTTCATTGTTCCACACAGGTTTCCTCAATTAAAGTAATCTCTAAGGAGTTGGTGAGGCTAAAAATGGCAGGGACATGAACATCAGCAAGGCTAGTTGGGAAAACAAATGTGTTCATTAATGTTTAAGATCTTTATTTTCCCTGTCTTTTCAGTGGAATTGAGGTATTATTGGATAAATATGTTTCAGTAATATTGGATGGTGTGGGGGCAAAGTATATTTCAGTCCCAGAGATACATTTTGCATAAGTTGTTTGATATTGGTCATAGAGAGGTAATTTGCTTTCTTTGACATTAATCTAAGAAAACCTCTCACTTCCCTCAGCTAGTTCCCAATGGGCAGTTTTTCAACCTTTTTGTACTGGATGCATGATTCTGGGGTTTGATTTTTGTTTAATTTGCTTCTGACGGTTCTTAAAGTCGTGTCTTTATTTTGCAGCATGCTAAAATCACTGAGAAATATCTTTTTAAGGAATAACAGGAGATAAGAAGGGCTAAAGACACGTAGGGAAGGAGAGTCCTACCTCATTGCAACACTTGTCCAGAGCTGGAAGTGTGTGGAAGTGGCTGTGTTTTTCTAAAAGCCCTACCTCTGCTTTTGCTGCCAGCATCCATGGATTTATGGCACTTGGATCTGTCAGCCTTCTTTATCAGGACCTCAGATCCCTGCCAGCAGAAGGGAAAAGGCTGTGTGGAGCTAAACCCTCTGTTAGTGCAGTATTTAGTTCAGATGAGCCTGTGCGTGTCAGAGCTGCCCTGGAATCCTTTTGCCTGCTGGTGACCCCGGGTGCTTTGGGGAGCTGGCACTGCCAGGCTGGGTGCCCAGTCCCTCTCCACAGGGCTGGGGACAGCCTGGCCTCTCTGCCACCTGGGAATGGCACAGCAGTCTGCACCTCAGACTTAGTGGTGGCATTGCCACAGAAAATTTCCTCCTATCCATGGGACAAGCTGCCAGTGGTGAACTTGTGTGGAAGCCTGGGGAGAAATGAAAAGCAGGGGAAGGGAAACAATGAGCTCTGCACTTTCAGTATCACCCCATTGTTAGCGGGATGAGTTTTAAACTTCATAGAAATGCTGGAAAAATTAAGTTGAGGTCGGGCTGGTGGCATGAGAGGGTAGAAGCCTGAGCCACAGTGCACAGGGTGTCAAGGGCACCTGCTGGGTGGGCAGGCTTGTCCTGAGCTGGTAACAAGCTGAGCCCCCACCCAGGGCACAGAAAAACCACCTTTCACCAAGGTCATGGCTCTGGGACAGCTGGAGTCAGGGAGGGCAGCACTGCCTGGTGGTGAAGGGAAAACTGTGCAACACAGCCCCGAGAGCCCCAAAGGGACAGCTGCAGGAACAGGGATTTCCTCTGCAGCCCCCAGTGAAAGTGTGGTGGAGCAAATGTTCCCTGGCAGCCTGTGGACAGGACCATAGCAGAGCAAATCCCCCCAGTGCATCCATGGAGAACCCTCACAGGAATATTTTTATCCCAAAGGACTGCAGCCAGTGGGAGGGTCCCTTACTGGAGCAAGGGAAATGTGTGAGGAGGGAGGAGCAGCAAAGAGGAGCTGGGGACTGACCTTGAAATGCTGTCCAAGCTACTCAGGGAGGGTGAAGATAGAAGAGTCAGGAATGAGGCAGCAGAGGAGAGCAGTGAGGAGGGGAAGGTGTTTAGTTATGGTCTTTTTTTTTCCTCACTCTGTAACTCTGGTTTATTTGTTAATAAATTAATCTTCCCCAGTCTGTTTTTTTTTTGTGACACTAATTTGTAAATGATCTCTCTGTCTCTATCTCAACCCATGGGCTTTTCCACCTTCTCCACTGGTGAGAAGGGGGAATGAGAGCAGCTGGGTGGGTGCCTGGCAGCTGGTCAAGGTCACATCATCAGGAAGTTGAAATCCATATGTGCTCTTGAGGGTATTTAGCACAAGGGTTTAATTTCAATTGCTTTCCTATGAACGTGTTTTCAGAATTTTTGTGTTCAAATGTAGCACATCTGTGAGATCAGAAAAATGGAAGTGGTGTTTTATTTAAAATTTTGAAGAAGCTCTTTAGCAATGCATACTTCTTCAATTAAGACATGGAAAAAGCTGTTCAGTTATAGGGTGCCATGCCAGTTAAAGGTTGTTCAATAGAAGCAACTTTTGGGTTTTCATAGCTAATTCCAACAAGATAAATTAATATTTGGCAAACGGAGAGAACTTGATGTGGTAAATATTAAGCTTCTGGAGAGGTTTGAAATAAATATTGTAATAAAAAATATGTTGAGATTCGTCCTAGAATGTCTCCATTTACAGAGAACAAATGGCATGGAGATTATTAATGGCATACAAAGCTTTTTACCTCTTGGTCATGAGTTTGAACTGCCACGAGGCTGGACATGATTGAAAGTTTTGGCCATCTGTCTAATGGCCTCCATGAAATGAGTTAGTTGTCTAAATCCAGTTACTAAAGAGCATCACCTTCATCATCATGCAGATATCACAAATAATACCCATTTTTGTCTTTAATCAGTTTGCCTTTTGAAAAGGAAATAGCTTTTCAAGAACACCTAAATCTCCTATGGTTTGCAAATTTATTTTTGCCATAATGTAAATTTGCTTTGTTTTTCCACAGATATGCGACTGAATGCATTAATTTAAAATATCCTGGTTTTAAGGAAATATATTGATGTGCTGGTTTATTATGTTGAAAAGGCATTTTATTTCTGTTGGCAGCTGCCAAGAGCTGTAATCTGACTCTGATCCCACAGTTATGCCACTGCAGTACCTTTGCCGTGCTCTGTCTCCACACAGATGGAATATTCCAAAGGTTTTAAGGCCAACTTTATTAATTTTCAACTTAACTCTCTGACTCTCTAAAATTCAGAATGATATTAGCAAATGCTGTACTTGGTTCACCTTGCAAAGCAAGTGTTGCTGTTATTCTTTTGAGCTCTTGAATGATGTCAAACAAACAAAACCTTTTTTTCTAAGCAGATGTTTGTAAGAAAGCCTGATAGAAAACTCTGAGCCTTTTGATTCTTTAGTTTTTAGATAATAGACTTAATTTGCAGATGGGAAAAAATCATAAATGGGGGGAAAAAAGATACTGCCTTGAGAAGAAAAGAAACAAACAAACAAAAAAAACCACCTTTGCACCCCTAACTGTTGTCTTTGACGTGCTTTACTGTATGCACTGTTGAGAAGAGGTTTTATACAGAGCTGGAAAATTTATTAATATATTTGACATATTTCATTATAAACAGCTTTTGGAAAGGCTTGAAATGCTGACTGCTTTCTTTCAGAGGATTATAAAAACACAACAGGTCATGCTGAGGATTCCGATGTTCTGTCTGGAATGCTAATAAGCATGTGAAAGGAATCAATGGACTTCACTACTCCTGTGCATCAGTCCTTACATGTTTTTCCTGTTCTTTTAGTGGCCAGCTTTTTAGTAGGTGACCACATAGTGAAGGAAAGAGAAGTTATAAGGGGATAGGATTTGGATCTGAATCCACTGTATCATAGTCACATGCCTTTATTTCACTGAAAATATTTGTGAGTACTTGATTTACTTCTGTTACATTGAGTGAAAAACACAACTGAACTGAATAGATATAGTTCCAAGTACTTTGTTCTTCTGCAGTTTGATCCTAACTAACTTGTGCTTTTTCACTCTCATTAGGATTATCCTGTAAAATATGTGTAGCATACTGGTTTTGGCTCAAGCTGATGCATGCATTGTCTACACATAGATGGAGGGAATTCTGAAATAACCAGACTTTCTGCACCCTCAGTGTTTCCTCTTATTTAGAGATTAACTTGTACCATATCCAGTGAAAGGGAGGCTTTTCTGGTGTGCTGAATAACACTTCAGGTAATATTCTACATTCTGTAGCCACTCTGCATTATGAAGAATAGAAGGAGAGCTGGGGATAAGCTTGCTTACATCATCAAAAGTAAAATTGTTGCTGGACAAGACATGGTGAAGCAAGGGGTTATTGAGTGTTTCCCCCTGAGAAGTTGAAATGCCTGTTCTAAAGTTAACATTATTCCAAGTGAGAAAGAACACTGATTACAACCTAGGGAGAGTGATAGCTTTTTGCAGTCTGAAACTCCTTTTCTCTATTTCTTTTGGTCATAAGTCAGTAAAAAAACCCCTCCAAAATCAATGAAAAAGGAGTTTGCTGAAGTTATAAAGAAACCCTGCTAAAGTGCTGTTAGTTATATCCATTCACTGCTTCCTCTGAAACCATTCTGAATATTCCAGATCACAGAGAGGAAAAATACTTTTTATTTGTTCTTAAATAATAGACTTGGTAGCTGCAGCACCATGAAAGGGGAAGCAAAGGAAAGCAGCTGAGTTTTATACCAAATGAAAGCCTGTGATGTCACAGTCTTCTTTCTCTGTCATGATTACTCATGGTCAGAGATGATGTTGGCAGATAGTTTCCTAATGGTTAATGTACTTCAAATTTCACTCTGGAATGAACAATGGGCATTGCTTGGGGCACATCCTGCACTCAACTCACAGAAGCATCAGTGAAATTACCACAAATGGGACAATTCTCCCTAGTCCGTAACAGAATAAACCCTGTGTTAACTGCCTAGATCTAATACTGTTAGTAGATTTAGTTTTAATGGTCTATTTGCGGATCAAGTCTAGATGCTTTTCAAATGTTTGTTTTTAGTGGTTATTGATCAAGTTACAGGCTCTGTTAGGAACTTAGTGAAATTTTGGCACGTTATGCTGAAGTGGAACACTCTGAGGAAAGGCAAGCCTTAAAGGCTTCATTTGGTTTGAGCATGGTGCTAATAATGCCAAGGTTGTGGATTTGAACCCTGTATGGGCCATTCACTTAACAGTTGGACTTAATGATATTTGTGGGATTTTTTTTTTTCCCAGCATGGAGTATTCTGTGATTTGTGGCAGGTAAACCCGAGTGCATGTGTGTGTTCGCTTTTCTTTGTTTACTCCTCCTGACTAGAGCGGTTGAAAGCAGAGTTTCCCTGTGATCATGTGCAGGATTTCTTTAACTTGGCACTGATAAAGCTGTGTGTCAGTGAGCAGCAGCTGTTGGAGTTTGCAGGAAGAAGATAGGTGTCATCATCTGGGAATGTTTGATGAGGCTTCTGGAGCAGCGTTCAGCAGTGCCAGTCGAGGCTGCTCGGGCGTGCTCCGTGCTGGCTGCAGTGCTGCTGCTGTTCTGCAGCTGCTGGAACTGTCAGCCCTATTACACACTCTATCTGCTGCTGGGATTGCAATAGCAGAGTTTGGGATATATATATATATATATATTTTTTTTTCAGATAGAATATTCGCCATTAATATGCAAGCAGATACCCAGTTGTTATTTCTCCCGCTGTTTTTGATTCAGGCAGGCTGTCAGTGCTGGGATGGGAAACAAGCTCCGTGGTGTGCAAGGTCTCTCTCGTCTGTGAACAGCTCTGACATGCACACTGACTTTCCAAGGCTTCTTCAGTCATTAGGCAGTGTTAAATGTCTTGCTTTTTGGGTAATTTTTAGTGTGTTTGAAAATGGATTTTGCTACGGCATTTGAAATAACAAATATCTTTGAAGATATTTGATGTGCTGCTATTTTTTTTTTTTCAGGTGACTTGTAAAATTATGCTGATAAAATTAATGTAAACTAGGAACAATGTAAGCTACACAGGTAGTTGAAAAGTGTAACTAGGTTTTGGCAGAGTCTAAAAGCTACTTAATTACAAGTAATGCAAGTTAATATTTTACAATTCCGTGTGAGCTGTGTCTACAGAATTATCAGCTTCTGTAAAAATTACTAACTAGGTGATGCAGAAAATACAGGTTAGCTTTTTAGAAACTACTAGTGGGGGGAAAAAGAATCTGATGCAAAACAAAACCAAGTCTGTGTCTAAAAAGCACGTGTAAAAGGTTTCCATGTATTCTGCCTTGTTTCCAGTCTTGAGCTGAATTAGATGCATGTGGGCTTTTTTCTTTTTTTTCTTTCTCCTTTTTTCAGTGGTTTCACTGATGTTAAAACTTATTTCCTTCATGCCAGCAACAGATGTACTGGGTAACAGAACCAGCCTTGTACTTCTGTAAACATAGAACTAACTTTGTCCATGTTAGAGGACTTTAGGCAAAGATGATTTTTCATTTTAACTTCAAGAAAATATTACTGTATTGGCTTAAAACGGATATTTGATTTTTTTTCTTGGTCAAGGATAAGAGCTGTAGCTAATAAGAATGTGTGTTGCTCCTCTGTCAGCCTCATCTTGAACAGAGATGCTGACCCGAGAGGATTTTCAGACTTTGGAATATTCTTTGTTGTAAATGCACAGCAAGATCTGGATTTTACTTCCTGAAGAAAAGGCTGTTAATATATTTTATTTGGAAAGGAAACTGATATGGCACTGGTAGTCATTTCAATCCACTCTTCTGCACAGGAATCCTAGTAACATTTTTCTGACTAATTAATTTTGTCCTAAAAGAGTAATATTGTGGCAGAAGTTTGTTGTGGTTTATTGCCACACTTGCACAGGAGCTTTGGAGGGCATTTTGTATATTTTGGGTTGATCCTGGATAATGACTGAGGCATCTGTCTCGGTGATTAATCTTGCCAGACCTTCCTGTTAAAGTGTATTTGTACTATCTTGCTTCACTGAGGAGATGTACTTGTTGGAGGTCTCCACGTTTTTTGAAAGTTGAGATCAAATAGATTGATAGATAACTTTGGAGCTTGAGGCTTTCCTGGGTTTTCTACAGCCCTTACTGAATTAATGGGAACTTGGTTAATTTTGAATTCCATGGAAGCAGGTAGGCTGCTATTTGAGAAGGAACTATGCTGTTTGGGAAGTACTCCCAAATGTGCCTAATGTTTTATTTTGAGTAGTGTGGAGCATCATCTGCTGTAAGAATGTGTTCAGGCTACAGGCTTTCACAATTCCTGATGCTGTTTATGGTCCCCAGGTAGATCCTTAAAGAATTTTATTTTAAAGCAAAATTAGATAACGTAATTTTCTTTCCTCTTGATGACTTTGATTCTTGTAAGAGCTGTGAAATGTAACCCTCTGCTAGGAGATGTTTGATGTTAATCTACACTCTTGATCACAGTATTTACAGCATTCCCCAACTATTTATAGTGAGCAGATCTACTTATCACATTCTAAAGTGATTTTTTTTTCCTTATCAAAGAGGTTCTTGAGGTTTTGTTGGAATGATCAGTAAGTGAAGCACTGAGTTAGTGAAGAACATTAAGTTCTCTCCTACCAAATATGTGTTAAGGTGTTACCTCATGTATATACAAGGCGGTTAAACAAATTTGGCTTGCTGTGGTGAGGTTGGCCCCATTTATCTTTTTACAGTTTTTGGCTTCAGAAGAAGCAGAATGTTACATTTAGCAGTGAATATCTTGAATATGTGTTAAAATTCAAGTGATAAAAGGCACCCTTTTTTTTTTTTTTGATTTCTTTTTGTGCCTACTTTCTTTTTAAGCATAATATCCTCTAATTTTGGGTGGTTTTTAACCAAAAGTCTAAAATATACCACTACACAAGAGCATGAATGATGAGATGATTTCTTATTTTGTTGACCTGAGGTGTGGTGCTTTTCTCTTTAAGTTGTTTGTCCTTTGTGATACTGCATTTTTCTGAATTAGTTCGGAAACTTAGTTGTGTTCGTGGAGTGCAGCTCTAACTCAGATGCTGAATGCTGTCTGATAATCTGATGTGATTTTTTAGTTGCTCTCACAGTACTTAATTAAATGGATATTTTTTCTAATATTTTTTTGAATCCCAAAATAGATTTAAGCCTCAAGGGAAAAACAAAACAAAAATCCTCAGAAAACAAGCAACAAAACAAACAAAAAACCTCAAAGGAATTATATCATTGCAGCTTTCTAGTTTAGGGAACTCATCAGTGGTGATCTGATGTAGCTCATAAATCTATAAAATATTACATTTGTCTAAATTTCATGTCCTGAGATGGCATTGTACAGAAGGTACACCTGTCTCTCTAGGCTGATTCTGGAATGTACAACATTCCTAACTCCAGTCCTCTGTGATGGAAACCTTTCCATGGCTGTCCTGTTCCAAGCCTTGCAATGGACAGCAGCCATCCATAACTATCACCTTGGTATGGTTGGCATGTTTACCTGTAGTTTTTTTTCCCCTGAAATATCACTTCCAAATGAATTTCAGAAGGAGTTAAATTGTGTGGAAATTGGAAAGGATTTATTTTCCCTACTTCTGTCGTGCTGTCTCTGGTTGCAGACAAAAAGGAATTCACCATGTGTATACAGGGCCAAGAATTTCCTGTTAGTCCTGATAGTATTTTCAACAGTCTGATAATCCAAACTACCTAATTAATACAGGAAAGTCTCAAAAAATAAATGCTGTCTTCATCTGTATCCATGTAACCTACACCTATCAGAAAAGCAGCAGTGGATTTGGTTTTGGTGTGCTGAATGAATCTTTATCTTGCAGCTGTTTTAATGAGGTTCATTTTGCAGTTTGTATGCTGTGCTTATGGGCTGAGGCAGAGAGGATTGAGTGATTTTGGGTTCTGTTGAAAATTTATGAACATATGAAATGATGGCTTGTGCCACTGCATGTAGCAGCAGCCTGAGAGCTGCAGCTGAGTGCAGCAGACAGTCATATTTGAGGGAAGAGGAGAGAATGATGGAAATAAAAGACATTCAGACCCAAATTGGGTAGCTGCTCAGGTTCAGTCATTCTGCACCCACAGAACATAATTTGACTGAATTTCAGTGTGTGACTTATGAAGCAGATGTTATTTCATGGGAGCACCTTGTTTGGATGCTCTTGGGTCAGTTTAGAGTCATTTCAGTTTAGAGTTAGGTAAAAAATTGTAGAAATTTTGTGGGTTTTTTGTTATGAAACTCTTAAACCTTAACAAGGTTTGTAGTATGATGAAGAAATATTGTTCTGTGAACTGTAGAGACATAGCAATAGAAAAAAGGACAAAGTGTTTCTATTTTCTTCATTAAGCCATCCAAAACACAATTGAAACCTGTCCCAATGTATATTTCTCTTTCTTCCTTGAAAGAGTTTTGGCACAATATGTTTAAATTATTTGGGGTGTAGTTTCCTAAGCCTGTTAGTTATGTGAAATTAATCAAACTTGGTTTAATGACAGCTGTGGAAGCTCCTTGTTTCACGTAAGAATTTAAATAAGAGTGGGATCTGAGTCTTGTTGTCCTTCCATTATTTAGGAGAATGATTTCCTAACCTTGTGGCAGGCCTTTCAAAAGCTTCAGGTCAGTTGTGACCCAGGTGGATCTGAATTTCTCTGTAGCTCATCAGCATATAAAAGAACTTTTGAAAAGTAGTAGATCTTGCTAGTATTTGAATATGTTTTTGCACTAATATAAAAGAAGAAAGAAGAATACTTGTTTCCTTTCAGTTTGGGCTCTTTTTTCTTTTTTGAGTCTTTGGGACTTATTCCCATGGTGGTTTTTTGACTTTCCAAACCTGCATTTTATAGCATGACCATTCCCCAAAACCTCTAATACTCATGTGTGTTTATCTACAATAGTTATGTTATCAGGCAATGGTGTAAAAAAAAAAAAAAAAAAGAAAAAAAGAAAAAGTTTAATTCCAGTTATGGACAAAGAAGTATTAGTAAGAAAAGAAAAAAATAGGAAGAAAAAAAATTAATTTCTGTAGTTATTAGAAATAATTTTCAAAGGGAATAAAATGGTCTGAAATAGAGGGATCAAATGACAGGAGCAGTGGTGTGACTTTGAGAAGAAAATGAAGAGTTAAGATGTGTTGAATTAGATGTGTTTCAGAAGAATGGTGTTCAGATGCACAGGTTGCAGCTTCAATTTCTGAAGTAAAGATAAATTATGTGAACTCAAATAACAGGGATCAGCAGAGGAAATGTTAGGATTTTTGAGCTATAAAGGGTTCTCAAAATAAGGCTTGTGTATGAACTTCATTGCAAAGGAAATATTGTGGAGGGTGTTATTACGGTGATTTGGAATTTATTTCTATGAAGCAGTGAGAAATAGTAGCTGAGATCTAGACTTGTGAAAGCATGTATAATGACCAGTATCTACCCAGACAGTGGCATCACACTCTGAGCCTTAGCACATAACAGTGTGTGGATACTGAGTTTGCAAAGGAGAGCTGGCAAAGAGTATTCAATATATAATTATTAGCTACACTTCCCAAAGCTCAGGGACACGCGGGTTTTGTTGGCTGTTAGCCTGCAGCCACAGTTAAGCTGACAGGAAGTACTCAGGGTAGTTGAGAAACGCAGAGAAACTTTGTTTACTCATCAGATAACACACTTTGTGTAATCTGTGCCACTGTGCTGCGCTGAAAATCAGATCAGTGCTGCTGGCACCAGTCTGTCAGGCAAGTACAGAGAACACTGACAGAGCTGGTATACTTGGAGGCAGCTGGTGACTTGCTGCCTCATCTGAAATTTTAAGTGAGTCACACCAAGGAAAGTGTTGAGCATGTAGTTCTGTGAAACAGCCTCTGATGATGGGCTGCAGCGTGCTGGAGAGCAGCTTCACGAGAGCAGGTTCAGCATTGTTTTACTGAACTGAATTGCATAAAGTTAGCTTTCACAGCAAAGGTTGCTGACCTAAAATCTATGTAGAAAATTTTAGATCATTTACTGTTTAAAGTTACAGACTTAGTTTGGCACAGGATGCTCACATGAAAGCAGAAGACTCAGTTTGGCTGTGTTCTGTCTGATCAGACTTGTTACTGATAATCGGAGATGGCAAATTTCAGTCTGAGTAATTCGGTGAATAATGCTTCAAATGCCTCCCTGATGAGTTTTGTTTTATTGACTAAAAATATAAATATTGACTGGATCCGGTTAGCAAAAAATTCTGAGATGCTTCACATATAAAAACCAATGTGCACTATCTTCTGATGATTGTTGCACAGCAAAAGTGATGGTGTGCTTAAGGCTTAAAGCCAAAGTTGTTTGTCTCAGTTGGAAAAGGTGTGAGAGAGGTCATACCCTTCTTTTTTGTGTGTGTGATTAGGTCATAATAAAAAGATCTCAGCTGAGACACTGGGTAGGGGCTCCTCACAAATTAATCACGCTGCTTAATATTAGATCTTGAAATACATCAAGAAATTCTAAGCAGAAAAAGAGGAAAGCTCATTTGATGTTATTCGTGACTACTAGGGAGTGCTCACTGAAAAAGTTACTGTAGTACTACACCTACAGAAAATGTCTGGAACAATTGCCAAGATTGCAGATGTTTTGCTGTGAAAGAAATGAGCCTAATGAGAGACGGTCTCAGCTGACTGAAACAAAGGAAACTTCCCAGCAGGTAGCAATTGAGGCAAATAACAGGGTTAAAATGTGAGAAGCGTGTGGTAAGGTTTGCTGGGTGAAACGAACCAGTGCAGTCTATTTCTGATTTCTCTGTTTTCAAATTGTAAGGTGTGATCTAAAAATATCTGGTTTTGCTTATCCACTAGGAGAGGTAGTATTTGTATGGGTACAGTGAAGCTGTAAGTACTGAAAGTAGTTTCTAAATTTAAAGAATATGGAGTTCTTAGGGTATCTCTTTTTTTCTGAGTTGATGTGACCACAACACCAGCTAAATTAGGAATATAATGTTATACAGTTGTCAAAAAACACATTTATTCATTCCTCCCACTTCTTTTTGGGGTGTCTGTAAGTTTTTTTTCTTGTATTATATTGAGCTAATAGTAGGAAACCTTAACAGAGGGTGCATTTAGTTCCAGGTTACAAGAAAAAAGGAAGCAGAAATGCAGAGATTCAATTCAACCTGCAGTTTCCCTTCAGCAACTCATCCCAGAACTTTGTCAAGCCAGCACCATCCTTCCACATCTGCCTAGAGAAGAAGAATCCAGATAACATACCTTTATCTGGAAGATGGGAAAGTAGGACTTGTTAAATACCATTTTGTCCTCAAGAGATATTATATTGTCACAGGAGTCTTACACATTCTGTTTTTTTCCAGAGAACCTCTGCAATAGGTCTGAAGCAGTCAGAGATGACATAAGCCTCCAAGGCCATATGTGGGAACTGGAAAAGCAGAGTGTTGCAATAAGCTTTCATAGATAGAGGTTTGAAACAGAATTGAATTTTAGACCTTGAAATATTTGGGGCATAGGGAGTTTCTGAGCTGCAAAAGATGCAGAACAAGCAACTATTGTATTGTTGTAAGGTGTACATGGAGTGTTTAGTCATTGGCTCAAGCAGACTTATAAGCTTTTAGTATCAGCCTATGGACTAAAAAACTTTTAAAAGGCCTTGTAACAAAGAGAACTTCGGCTTCTGTTGTTATGGCATGAGTTTTACCATCTTTTATGTCTCCACCTTCACAAAGACTGAAAATGAAGTAAAAAAAACTCGTGGATTGCCTCTTGGTTGCCCCTTCCTGTTAGTAGAAATAGATCCATCAGCCATACTTAAATGTTTAAGGAAGAAAGATTGCTGGGCTTTCCTTTCAACCAACAACATGTTTTGGAATAATTCTGTACTAGCTTCAAAAAAAGAGCCTCTACAACAGAAGGCAAGGAAACTGACAAACTCTGTTTCCATATGGTTCAAAAAGAGTTAGAGGGTTTTTTAGATAGATCACACAAAGCTCTTTGGCCTGAAAATTGTGAGGATTTTTTTCAGATTAGGACAAATAGTTCTGTTTGTTGAGAAGGACTAAGAAAACAGCTCTTCAGTGCACAGGGATGCTTTTGCTCGGTGATTTGTAAATACTAGCAAACTACAAAAGCTGAACATTGTTTAATTGTTTACTTTTTTTGATTTTTTTTTTTACCTCGTATAGGGAGGTTTGTGGTTGAGGTGGGCACATCAGTCTGCATTTCACTTGAGACAGGAGCTGATGCTAATTTACAGCTTAAACTTTGCATCCTGCTTTGAGCTCCTAACTAGCAAACACAGAAAACTTTGTAGGGATAAAGAAGAACATATCTGGACTGAATCACGTTTAAGGACCACATATCATTCTCCCATTTCCAGCAGTGAGCACAGTAGCCCAAGTATTTATGATACTGCCCTTAATATCCCTATCTTAATTTCATTAATTTCTAGAGCCAGATGTGGGGTTGTACATAATTGGCTATCCTCATTTGATTGTTATTCCATGAACTTGCCTAGCCCCTGGTGTAATATTGAGCTTTCACTTATCTTTTGGCAAGTTATACAGCAGGTTTATCTCCCATTGCAAGCAAACTGCTTCCTTTGGTTTTAAATTACAAATTCATTTTGATAAGTGCTGGCTAACATATTGCAGTGTACAGTGATACTTAACTGCTCTCTGTGCCACGGGTGGCTATGGAGAGTTGTAGTCATGGCTTTTAAATGAATTAGCTGCTGCTGCATGATTCTGTGTTTTTACTGTGGTCCAAGTATGGCCTTTGTTTTGTTTAATTCTCTTAATAATCACTAGCATTTCATAGTTTCTTGGGGGGGAAAAAAAGAAAAGAACAACAAGCAAACCAACAAAATAATGGCTTGATATTTGTAGCGTGATGTGGTATTCAGAGCCTCACTGCTGAATGGAAATAGTCAACTTAGCCTCCAAAAGTGCAAACGTGAAGTTTAGGATTTTTGCCATGTGTATCACGACTGGTACTGAAATTCATGTACTGTTTCACTGGAAGTCACTAAGTCTCATTAAGATAATTTGCAAGTCTTCCTTTGCCCATTGTACTTACTGTTCACAGTAATAGCAGCATTTGTTTGTGCCCCTTTTTCTGGATAATTTGTGTGTATTTTGGTTTACTGCTATCCATAAGCTTTGCTTTTGGTTGAACTGAAGAACAAACTGGGAGATGAGCATTGTGAACATGGTAATTTACAAACGTTTTATGGCGTGGGTCTCTGCCCATGGTGTCAGATAAATCATATTCCCTTTTGTTTGTTCAAGTCCCTGAGGTGGTTTTTCCTGCTCAATATCACGGTTTCTCTTTGTCCTTTATACTAAGCCAGCTCCATTTCCTGGTTGTTTGCACTTCTGAACTTTTTCCCTCACTGTTCTTCAGGTGTGAGAGCAGCTCTCCACCAACGTAAGCCAGCTGCTTCACTGAGCTACTATCCATTGCAGATAAGTACAGTCCTTTTCCAGTGACTCCTGGAAAAACAGTCTTTGACTTGTTTCAAATCATTACATCTTTATTCATCCTCTGTGAAATTACACTGAAACCTCTGTCTGAGAGTGTGTGTTCCTTTTTCCTCAGGCACAGTCTCTTTTCTGGTTTGTTGTTTTCTTTTTTCCTTGGAGATGTGTTAAATTAGTAGGCTTGATAGTAGGAGCTTGGTCTGTGTTTTATGAACTCTACTGCCACAGGTAAATGAAGTTATACAGAAAGCAGCAGCTGTCACTGAATGTAGGGGAAGGCCTTCTGTAATCATGTGCATCAATAAGGATGCTTACTGTAGTTATGGGAATTGAGGTTTTTATTTTATCTGTGTTGTGCCATGAGAGGTGCCATTTCAGGTAGAGTTAAAAAAATGACCAAAGAACCCAAAGTATTTATCTTTTCTATTTCTTCTAATTGTTTCCTAAGAGATTGTGATGTGAATTAGGAATAGTAAGCATGGTAGGAGATAGGGTTTATTTTCCTGCACTCTCTTGTTTTTAGGGGTTGGGTTTTTACTTGATCTGAATGCTTAGATGGTATTAGGATTCCTGAAAGTTGCTACGTTCATTTGTAAAGAAATTCATCCATATATGAGCTGTATGTTGAACAGAGGAAGCAATTGGACTGCGTTGAGGCTGCACTGATGTTGGAAATCAGTAGATGATGAGATGCTCTGCATTTGGGTGAGGAAATGGGCCTGTTGGGCTCAGCTGAAGTGGGAAGTAGGGAACATAACATGAAGGGAGTAAGCCACTAGGAATTGAACCAGGAAGATTATTTGGGGGTGATAATCTTCATTGGGAGAGGCAAATGCAAGAGGTCTTGAACTGCTTGAAGAATCTGGAAGTGAATCCAGAATTCCTGGGTCTCAGTCTTGGTCGGGTGTTGGCAAGCAGCCACGGAATCCACTTAGAGCAAACACGTGCTCCATTTCTCTCTTGCTGGTTCACACAGCTGCTGTAAGTTATAATCTTTTGTCAGTTAGGACTGTCAGCATTCATGTGACTTCTTCAATTTTAATTTGCCCCCCATTCTCCCTGTGAGTATGTATTATAATGGTCTTTAATTACATGTTCACACACAGTCTTTTGTTGGATTCTTACTCAATTTAATGGGTGGTATTTGGAGAATGAGAGCTGTACAGGTAGTGAAGCTGTTGTCTCTAGGGTTTCTGCTGCAGCTTGGTGCAGAAACAAAGTCATGTAGTGAATGAAACAGATGAATTAGGGAGAAGAAAAATCACCATCTTCCAATGTAAATCATTCCAGAAGATCACTTTTTCTCATGGCTTCCAATTGTGAAGTTGTTTAAACCAGTTTTCCATGTCTCCAAAGCATTGCTCATATAAATGACTTTAATATCTTGTCACTTTCATGGAAGGTGTCTTGGAGTGGCTGTGCCAGCACAGAAAGGAGGACCTCAGTTACCTTGCTGGATATCTGAAGGAAGAAAATTCTTTCATCTTGCAGCTACAGATGGTGCTGTGTTGTGCCAGGGATCACAATCTTCAGCTTGTGGGATGCTGATGAAGCCATATCCTACTTCAAGAGGGAAGAGGTCTTGAGAGTCCTAAACCAGAGTTGTGTGACTATTTTCTTTTTCCTTTTTTTTTTTTTTTTTTTCCTTCTTCTATCAGTTTTGAGGAAATCTTGAGAGTAGCCCAGGCTGGTTTATCTCACTGTCCTTGAGCTGATTTTTCATATAAATCCAGTGGAAGGAAACAAGAAAGCACACCTGTTCACTACCGAGTTTATTCAATAATAGAGGGTATTTGATGCCTTTGTGCTCCTTGTGAAATGAGTGTATCTACAAGAGAATGGCATGAAAGCTGAATGGGGGATAGAATGACTCTTCTTGTCAGTGACAGCAGACTTAGGTATGCATTTGCATGATAAAAACACTTGTATTTATGTACTGAAAATAGATTTCTTGATATCCCTTTGGCATTTTGTAATGGTTGTGCTTTTCTGCCAAAATGTTAGGTTTAGAAGTGCACAAGGCCAGAGCAATTCCTAGTTCCAGTTCCTAGAACCAAAACACTGATGGTTTGGAGCCCAGGTTCTACAGCATGGATCCAGTCCCTCTGAGGGTTCCTGTCTGTAGGACCCTTGTTATCCTGGCCTGAAGTCATGCCATGCTAAGTGGAAACACACTTCCCTTCCTCACCATCCATAACTGATATTGGCTGAATTGAATCAGCTGTGACTTGGCTGATATCTCAGCATGAGAAGCAATGTAACCTAAGAGTGGACTGTAAACTTCCCATGTTGTGAAATGATGCTGCATTTAAACTAGTCAGTGATTTTTTTTTCTCACTTTTTGTGAATTTTTTTTTTTTAAACAGCATGTGGAAAAGTACCTTGTAACTCACCAAGCAGTTGTTAAATCTCCCTGAAATGACCTTCACAAAAGCCTTTTCTCTGGTAAATTTTTAATCACCAAACATTGTTAGAAATGGTAGCACATTTGTACCAATGTGTGTTGAGCGTTCATAACTTCAAGTTAAATACAGGGAGAGGTTTGCTGTGAACATAGATAATAAGTTCTCTGCAGTGTTTGTATGTGGGGGATAGTTGGTGGTTGTGAGGTTACAGGAATTTTAATGGGCCACTGTAAACATCTTATTCAGTATTAACTGTGATGTGTTATTTTCCCAATCTTTGAAGAAAGTTATAGCAACATATACCTTTACCCAATGGGAAATTTTTTTGGTAAAAAATAAATCATAAATAAATGAAGTGTTTCTAGAGTGCTGAGATACAATGTATCTTAGGTATGCATTGAAGATGGATAAACACAAGTGCTTAATTCGGAGAAAGACAGTTGTTTTTCAATAAATGATTTACAGGAGTGCATTTGAGGATGAGGAGAGTTCTCAGGTATGTAGTTCATCTACTTCATGGTCTGAACTTTCAAGGTTTCCCTATGTAATAGTCTTCTATTTTTAATAGTCTTCTTTTAATGTGTTATGTATATGTGTTATGTAAATATAAGCCTTTTAACAAAGTTTTTTCTAAATTTGAGCTGAAAAAGTAAAATTTTGACCGTGGGTAGTTAGGCTTGATGGTATGCAATTATTATTGTAAAAGGGACATTAACAGAATGTATACTTTTTTTATGGTACTGTATGCTTTTCTTTTTGATATAATTTAGAGAAGAAGTAAATAAACTCTCCTTTTGTAGGTGAAAAACTGGGGAGGTTTTGCTTGCAAATTTTCTTGTAAATTATTTTCTTTGCATAAAATTCTCAACTATTTTGACTAAGTTACAACTTTCTTTTAGACTCATCGGTCCCATTTATTATAGTATACCAGTTATAATATATAAACCATGTTATTATATTATATAATACCAGATAGACAATAGCACATGAAGAATAAAAGCAATACAACAGAATGTGAATTTTAAAATATTTATGCTGACTCCAATTTTTCAATTATTAAGAGGCTTAGAATGCTTGAGAATGACCTTCAGCTGAGTTGTTAACCAGTTCTATGAGTTTTCTTCTAATTAAATGAAGAGCACTTACAACCTGATATTTCAAAGTGTGAAAAAAATCAAAGCTGACCTTTTACCTTTTTTTAGGCTTATTTTTTTGTCATTAATGATTTTTGCTGTTCTCAAATTGCCTTCTGAATCACTGGCTTTATTTCGAAGTGATAATACCATTGGGTATTGAGAAACTGATCTCAACAGAGTTGGTGTTAACCTGCTCTTTGTTAAAAGTTTGAGGAAAAAGAACGGAGTGGTATTTTGTGAAATGGAGCTTATTTTAAGGAAGGAGCTGTCCTTTTACCAGGATTTCCCTATTTTCCCCCCACAAGCAGGAATTTGTTTGCACGCCCCGTCAAATGTGTGCACAGCAAACATGGCTGTGCTCGAACTTTGTCGTGCCTTGATGGAGAAATTGTCTGCAAAAGAGAATCCTCAAGGATTGCTTGTAATTTAGCTTTTTGTAGCACAGTTAGTCCACTTCAGTTGAAGTAACTGGAAGCTCTGGCCACAACAACCATGCTGTGTACCTGCAGGGCCCCTGAGGAGTTGGTGGCACGGGGCATCACCAGTCCTGTGCCTGCATGAGCATTTCCAACAGGAGTTTTCAAACGTCTTCATCCTCTTAAGCACAGCACTCTCTGATGCAGTTCCTGCAGAGATGGAAAGGGATACATGTAATTTTCCTCAGTCACACATGTATTAGGCTCTGTATTTTAATTTTTTCTGCAAGGCTCTCTGCAAGAGAAGAAGCACTTTGCGTTTTGTAGCTGTCAAAGGATGCTTCATCTGAAGGTGTGCTGGTTTTCCAAACCCTAGATCTCTATGGGGGGAAAGCAAGTTTGTTAACTTATTCTTAAACTCAGAATCACGTGGTGGCCTTTTTTGGTCTGTCATGTTTTTCAGGCTGAAGAGTCCTATTTATTTCTTCTACAGAAATAATTTGCTCTTTTTAAAATTCTATTTCCAGCTCAGCTGCTGGAAGAACAAACTCATTTAAGATGCACCTTTGGCTGGTTCAGATTTCGAGTACGAGTAGGGGCAAATGAGATTTAAGGCTTAACAATGCCTTTTTAGCTCAAGCTGAAATCAACCATCATAAAAATGTATTTGCCATTTCCTTTTCTTTCACACATCCTATTCAGGATGTCACTGTGGGTTCTGATCTAAGCCACTGTGAACCCGATCCTAATGTTGGTAAGGCTGGATATTTAGAGTTTGGCTTGACCACAGTAACAGATTGGAAACAAGACAGTAATTTTTGATCTGGAGCTTAGTTTAACCTTGTTGCTTTTCCACCTGTGAAAGACTGAATTTTCCACTCAGTTCATTTGCCTTCCTTGGCTAAAGCTTTCTAAGATCAACATACGTCGTTCAGAGCCCTCCACAGGAGTGAGCATCTAATAACCAGTGAAATCCATAACCATCAGTATTTTTCCTGAAAAATTACTGCTGTACTTAAATGCATGGTAGCATTTTAATTTGTGATGTTTTAGGAGAAATTAGAGCACAAAATATGAGACTGAAGTGCTTTGTGATTCTGAAAAGAAGGTAAACATAGACACTGTACTGCTTTTGCTTTTGGAGTAGCAAGTAAACAAAAGGGAGGAGGTCAAGGCAGTAAAGATGTCACCACATTTTGCACTTTAAATATCAGTGTAGCTGCTAGTGGGTTGGTGACTTTTTTTTTTTTTTGTTTTTTTGTGTGTGTGGTTGGTTTTTTCCCCTGGAGTTGCAAGATGAAATATAAGAAAAGGTTTCTGAAACTATTCTTAATCTCTGCACCACTATTGTTGTCATGCTGCTTTCCATTGCATAGTTTGCATTAGGACCAACAATTCATAAAAGTAAACTGTTTCCAATTTCAACATTTGCAAGGCCTCTGAACTATTAGAAAATCAGATAAGTGTTATGGTCTAACAGGACTAAAAAGAGGTTTTGAGCTTCCATGCAAACTTCAGCATTCTGGCTCTCTAGTGTTGTATTAACATTTTAGTATCCAAGTGTTTGAGAGGGGTTAAATGTTCAGCTGAGCCTCATATCCATGTAGTTTGTGCCAAACTGTGAGATGGTATCTCTTCTCAGCCACCTCTTCCTTCTAAACGTCAGTGCAGTGACTGATTCTGGGAAGATTTATGTGCAAAACAAAGTTTATATAACACTAGGAATCAACTTTGAGACAGGCTGGTAATTTTCATTAATCAATCTCCTTTTAAAAATCAAACCGCAACATTTCTTCTATTAAAATTCTTTGGTTTTGTTACATTTTTGTCATGACTGTTATGGTCTGAAATAATTTCAATGTTCAAAATTATTTTAGTGAATCTGCAATTGAGCAAGTCAAATTTATCTCTTGTCCTGCAAACCAATTATAGTAAATTACAGTCATTCAGAACCTGAAAACTGTAATAACTCTGACAGAATTATGAGCAAACTAATGGATCATTTATTATCAGATAAGTTTGCTTTCATTGAAAATGAATATATACTCAGCTATTTTTCCTTCTAACTCAAGAATGGCTGTTAAACCAAAAAAAAAACTTGAGAGATAGCCTGCTATATTGCTGTAATACAGTTCTACCTCGTACTGTGCTAACAAAGATCTATTAGATTTGAATAATATTTCACCACTAACAGAACTGACCAAGTTAATTTTTATTTCAATGGAGCAGTTGTTAACACTTTATAGTTTTCTGTCAGCCTGGATAATAATACCCAGGGGGGAAAAATATGATCCAGTTTTACTGTTGCTAAGAAGACTATTGAAGATTCTTCTTACCATTCAAAGTTGTCTTCCTCACCAAAAAGGAGAGGATGTTTTTGTTTAGTAACTTTGCAGGGTATATCTGTGGGGTGAGCTATCAACAACAAAGCAGTCCTCATGGAGATCCTCAGTGGTTATTCCCCTTAAATTTGGCAATGAAACTATTGTGTTTGAGGATAAATTTGAAAATACATATACTGGTACCAGGTATGAATGATTCATTGTTTTTTGTACAGCAACAGCAGTCATCACCTGCAGATCTGGATATGCATTCTCTAACACTGGTTTCTGTACAGAAAGCTAAAAGACAAATAATTTAGGTTCTAAGTAATGCTGGTGATTTTATCCATGTTGCTTTTTGGGTTATGGACTTTACTAGGTGTGTATTGCTCTGTTACTTGCTCTAAAATTCAAAAGTCTCTCTTAAATCTGTTATGCCTTCAGATACATGTCAGAGAAACCTGATACTTCTCTTTGATTAATACATCTGATCTAATTTGAAATTTAGGTTTGAGCTTTGTGTTTAATTGTGTATCTAGGAGGGTCAGAACATCAGTTGTCTTATAGCTAGAGGCAGTTTTGAGAAATGTTTTAATAGGGTAATTGATTGATGTGATCAACCAGCCTAATCTATAAAATCTCACAGAGATATGGAAGAGGCTTTTTTTTGTAAAGCGTAGTTAACAGAAGGGTTCAAAAAGATCAGCTATCATGATTAATATCAGTAAGTGCCAGGAGAGTCTAAGCCTCAGACTGCCAAGGAAATAGTTTGCTGAAGGCTGGTACTCAATCCAAGAGGACTTCAGGCAGGGTGCTAGAATTTGGAGTTGCCAATAATTTTTTAATTCGATTTATGAGACAGCAGGAAACTGAATAAAGGGTAGAGGGACATGAAGATGAAAGTAATCAAAATACCTTTTATTCTTCCAAACTATTGGAAGAAGCAAAATACTTGGAAGCCCCAAACTACCGGGTATGGAATAATATCCAAACAGTGCTTTGACACTAAGGTGTCTCCCCATCACCTCAGTTCTGTCTTAGAGCAGGTACAGAGGAGGTGCAAAGCCTGGTTATTATTAATGTGGCATTGAGAGAGCCAGCTTGGGAATGAGGTGTGGTGCTGGACTTGGCAGTGCGAGCTTAATGGATGGGTTGCATCTTAAAGGCCTTTTCCAATGTCATAGTTCTGTGTATTGTTGATAAAAACTCACTGAGACACTGTCAGTTTGCCAAGGTGAGGGAAGGAAAAATACCTCCTAGGAGAAGTAAATTTAAAGAGATGCAAGGCTTGTGGTGGTCTGTGGTGAAATGGTTGGATTTATCAGCTGGGCTGACTTTGGTACTGTCTCATCTGACCTCAGTTAACTTTGGCAGAGTGATTGTCTGGTACAGGTGTATTTGCAGTTCAGTTTTGCTCAAAGTTCTTTCTCCTTTTTGTTTGTTTGTGCTGTGGTTTGGGTTGTTTGTTTTTTTTTTGTTTTTGTTTTTTTTTTGGTTTTTTTTTTTTTTTTTTTTGCTTTTTATTTTTGTCGTCGATTTTTTTTTCTCTTCTGTTAATCTTCAATACTAGGGCTCTTGAACAACTATAATATATGCAAATGAATTTATATTTGATGTGCTCTGATTTGTGATTCATGACTTTTTTCTTCCTCTTAGTTTTGTGTGACAAAGTAACCTATATCAGTGTCACATTGTGGTAAAGCTTTTTAGATCAGTCTGCGTCTTTTTATCACATGTGTGTTTTTATTAGCATCATTGTCTGTTAATGATGTTTGTGGAAAAAACAAATCAGGAAAATAAGAGTTTATTTATGGTGTTAATATTAAAGTATTTTTCATAAAAGCATGGTTAAAAAAAAGTTACAGGCCACTTTCATAAGAGATTTTATTTTTGAAAGAGAAAATGAAATGGAGAGTCTCAGAATTGATAAATTCAATCTCCAAATAACTATGAAACACCAAACTTACCTGTGGTTAAATTCTTTCTTGATGATAATTGGATATTTGCAATGGCTTACTCATTACACTTGAACTGAATTTGACCGTAACATTTTGATAACCTTGTAACTTTTTGTTGCAATGATGATGAAGCACTCTTAGTCATCATTTAGTCATTCCAGTAATTATGGACAATAAAAAAGAGTAGAAATGCAAGGCTAAATGAAGGCTATTTAAAAAATTGTTATGTAATATTCTGAATATAATACTTAAAATTAATAATTTAGCTTATAATGAAGGAATGAGGTTGTGGTTTTTTGTGTGCGTTTTTTTTTCCTCTTTGTTTCCATTTTTCAAATGTTTATTTAATTCACTGATTAAAATACCTTAAAACAGCACTTCTGGTTATTGACACTTGTAGCTTATGATTTTTGGGAATTAGTTTTCCTTCACAAAGAAAACAAATACTAAATGCTAAGCTGGGATGTAAAATGGATCTTGAGTTTAATTGGCAAATCCTTTACTGAAGTGTCTGCAAAAATTTTAGTCCTGAAATGCAGTGTAAGCCACGGGAGAGTTTAAGCTTTGTTTCTTTTTCTATGCTTTAAAGGAAGGCAGGAGGAATCTATTGCTAGAGACAGGTTTTAAAAATGATGAGTAGGTGAAGTGACAAGAATTCTGTCAGTGTAAGGACCATGGGCTAGAATAAAAAGATAGCAATGTATTAAATGGGTGATAGCAGATGTTAAGAGAAAATTAGGCTTTAAAGGAAAGCAAGGGCCTTTTCCAACTCAGACTCTTAGATTTTGCTGTTTAGAACTGTGCAAGCTTGTGTTATCTAATGATGAAAATGCTACATGGTTGAAAGGGAATTGAAGAAGATGAAGATACAGGAAATAATATAAGAATTAATTGGATGGAAGAATTAAAATTCTTACTAAGGGCTTAGGGTTTTTTTTAATGGAAATGATTTCAAGTTTGAGAAGAACAAAAACGTGTCCACGTGAGATAATGTTATGCATGTGTTTTTGTTTAAGATGGTTTAATTTCTAAATTCATTGTCCATTATTTTAAGTTTCTTGGGAGACTGGGTTAAGGATTCTCTGTAGTGTAACTATTTCCCCACTCTTACTATTAGTTTTCTCCTATCTATAGACATAAGTAGCTACCTAAGCATTAAATTGACCATTTTCTGTATGGAGAAGAAGCTAGGATAATATTGCAAGCTTGAAGCTAGTGTGGCTGCCCGAATTTGAAGTCCATGGACAGAACACTGGTGGTCAGTGCCATCCCTGGCAGTGTTTGATGCTTTTGGAAAATGCCCTTAATAATTTGTTTTAATTTTTGGTCACCCTAAAGTGGTCAGGCAGTTGGACTAGGAGGTCCCTTCCAGCTAAAGTACTTGTTTCTGTTCTAATTAGCACTCTTATTATCTAACTCAAAGGTTGAGAACAACGTTATAAGCTATGAATTACCTCTAAAAACAGAAGGGCATGCTGACATGCCCCAAAAAATCCCAGGCTTGCTTCGTTTTTTTACCTCATTCACACTATTTTTGTTGGTAATAATGTCATTATAGTTAACTTGAAGTGACAAACAGTGTCCCTATTGAACAGGTTTTTTTTCACTCAGGACTGCTTGCAGAGTGTTAATATAACTTATGGTTACTTTTTCCTCAGGCTGTCCTTTTGCTGGAATCTAAAATTCCTTAATTGCAGGTTTTCTGCTTGACAAAAGGCATGCTTAAAAATGGAAGACTCTCACTTGAGAGCAGTTATCAAATACAAATTTTGTTTTCTGTGCTTTTAGTCTAAAATAAAGTGAACAAGTCCAAGACTTCTATAGACAAAACTTATTTTAGAGCAGAAGCGTAGAACTTTATGCCCACACTAAATGAATACATACAATCAGAATCTCTGTTAAGTCCCAGTGCAAACTATAAGTGGAATATTCTTTCTTTTATTAGTCTCTTCTGTTTGACTGTAAGCTGTTTTACTTTGTACACATGGTTGTTTTTCAGCAAATCCTTTCTGATGTCACAGACCCAATTACATTTTCCTAGACTTCATGTACTCTTGTTTCTTTTCCAGAAATCTTTTTCCTTCATATTTTGAGATAAAGTATTAAGTTTTAAGTTATTATTTTGATTATAGTTTTATTTAGTCAAAGGATGTCTATTTTAAATATTCCCTTGCTGTTCTTGCTGTTACTAAGAACACTTTGCAGCCTATCAGTAATTCATTATTTATTGTCTCACATTATTATTGTCACACCTCATTTTGTGTGATTCAGTAACGAGTTGGGGCATTTTACAGTCAAAGGCAAAAAGGAAAAGCTTTTCAGCAATGCTTCTGTTGAGTCTTGTTTTTTGTAGTAATTTGCTGAAGTTTGGCAGGAGTTGTGTATTTCAAGTTCCTGGCATCATTCTTACCCTTCTAGGTGTGTGCCATTGACAGGATAAATGTTTCCAATGAACACTGATGTGTGGATAAATCTTTCTCTTTATGTAAAATATTTTCAGTTTATAACATGATGTTAAGAGCTTCAAACTAACTTTCTTTGGTCAGATCTGCTACGAAGCAGAAACTCTGATGCACCTCAAATGGATACTTCTGTGAGAGTTTAAAGAAATTATGCAAGACATTAAACTCTGGATTACACCAAATGCTGATCATAACATTGTAGTAAGACTCTATTCTGATTGCCACAATAAAAACAGCTTCTGTTATTCAACCACAAAATATCTTTAGAGAAAAGAAAGATGCACATTTAAACAAAGCCACAGTCCCAGGAGATATTATGTGCATATAGAAAGGAGATCTAATCTCTTTTTCCTCAAGAACAGTAGATAGGGTGTTTAGCAATAAACAGGAATACTGATGTTTTGATGCTTTTCGTAGTTGATTTACAATAGGTTAAAAATACTGTAGAAAAATAACATGAGGACTGTTTTTGTTTTTTTCTGTATGTTAATCTTGTTTAATTTTAAGAACTCTGAGGTATCATTCTGTAAACATGGGAAGTACTGTATTCACTGTTTGGGTTGTTTTCTCCTCATCTAAAGAGCCTTTTTTTTTTTTTTTCTTTTTTCTTCTTCTTCAAGTCAAGTCACCTACCCAAGTAGCTTTTCATTTCTCTAGAAGATGGCAAAAAATTCAAGGATTCATGGCAAAGTACACAAGTGGTGAGAAAGACTGGCTGTTGCTAATTGGCTGCATGGAACAGTTTTACTGAAAGATATTTCTATGAAAAAGCTGATGCCTCCTCCTGTGAACATTTGGTTACCTGGATAAATGCCCGTTCTTTGCACTTAAGGCTGCAAAAACTGCAAATATATTTAATTACCCATTGACAGCATCTAATGGCTATGCTAATATGATTAGTGAGAATTTGAAATATTTAGGTTTTTTTTTTTAATAATTTTTGGCAGGGTTTTTGGGCTGGTGACTCACATGCTGTGACTGCATTACTTTTCTTTGGTTTGGATTCCTTGGGAGGTCTCGGGCATACACAAATTTGATGCTGTTTGATTTTGCAGACCCCCCTTTCCACACGTGTTTTTCACAGTTAACAGTGTGATGTGACCCTTGGATTCCTGCATGTGCTGTTGCTGACACTGTTTGGGTTTCTCCTAGGCTGATCTTGAGTCTCAAGGATTCTGCATAGGTAGCAATTCTCTCTGGAGTATGAAGTGTGTATTAGCCAACAAAGCATGTTTGTCTGCAAAGTCCTGACACTTTTGCACAGTCAGCTGTTTCTTTTTTTTTTTTTTTCCTGTGACCTGTCTGTCCACTGTGCCTTAAAAAAGGAGGTTAGAACACAAAACTGCTGGGTAGCGCTCCCTTTGTAAAACTCGCTTGGTAAGTTTATTTTTTGCACTGTTTAGTTGCCTTTTGTATTGGCTTGCTTTTAGATCAGCTTGGATGCACCCAGACCATTGTTTGTAGCCTGCAAACCATTCCTAGAGCACAAGTCCTGTGTGGAGGCTGCTCAGATCATGTCAGCACAGCATTGGTGTGTATTTACTGCCCCATGGAGGCAGGCGATTATCTGGGGCACTGCCTTTGTCATGGGATTTTCAGGTCAGATTTGTCTTGTGGGAACTTGGATGTGATTTCACAATAACCAGGTGCAGAATGAGTCCTGTCAAGAGGCCCATTTGAAAGATAATTCTGATCCAGAAGGAACTGAAATATTTTGGTAGCTTTGTGAGGGCTACACGTGTTTGTTTTTTGGTTTGTTTTTTTTTTTTTTGGTGTATGTTGTACAGGAGGTCTTGAGCTCAGGCCTGTTGTTTCCTTTAATCCGAATATTTACAATAACTTACGTACTTCTGTCCTGAATTTCTGGTTGGTTTTACATGGGAATTAAAGTATTACAGGGAAAACATGCTGAAGATAAGGCTGTGTTAGTTTGAAGCAAAGACTTCCTTCTCTTAAATTACTGGGTTTTGCTCCAAAGCAACTCTTAGCATGTTACTTTATGTACACTCATGTCTTTTATTCAGAGACCTGTTTCTCATGTCCATAGTGCCATTGAGCTGCCTTTAAGAACAATTGTGAGTGAGGCTTGTTGCAACAAAAGGCAAAGCAAGTACAAGCCATGTAGGCCATTTTTTGGTAGGGTTGTCAGCCACTGTTGTGCCTCAAAACAGATGCTGCGTCAGCAGGCAGCTCTTCTGAAAGAAATGCCTTTTAAAATGGAAGTGAAATGAAGTGCTTGGAGTGAGGGGGGGAAAAAGGGAAAAAAAAAAATGCTAAGCTCAATGCAGTTATGATGAGATAGCCTGAGAGCACTGGGAGCAAGCCAGGCATAAAAATTAAATGCCTATCTGCTTTTTGTCTTGGGGAGATATCTTAAAAGCTGGTGTGCTAGAAATGACCAGAAAAATGATCCAGAACCTCACCTCCTTCTTCCTAGAAAGAGCTGCTTTTCTGAAGCTCTGTGAAATTGTATCTTCTGTCATGCCTCAGCTGAAGTTGGGAGTGAGTCAAGTGTGTGTGGCTTCCTGGGTTCTCAGCCTCCCACAAATGTTCCCTGCCTTGTGCAGAACAGTGGCTTCTCCAGAGAAACAAGATTTTTCTAGGTGACTTTGTACAGACCTCAAGCTGATATTATTTAGTTACATACAAATCTAACTTGACAAAGAACCTACAGTATTTCAGGAATAGCTATCAAGCTGGTTTTTATAAGTGTTGCTTTAGTTTTGAGGATTCAAAGAAATCAACTGCTACACATCTATAATATGCCTCACAAAAAAATCATCTTGTTAAATGACTTTACACTGTATGTTTGGGTGAACAGACTTCAAGTTTCTTCTTGATCTAGAGCAAATGTAAACAATTTTCAGGTTGTTGCAACTCTAACTTTCTGTTTAATAAATGATGAATCTGAATTCCTTTCTTCTGTATGTGTTAACTTTTAGTAGCTCTTTTCTGCAATGAACTCTGCTGGCAATATACAGGAAAGATGAACATTATAATTAAGGAATTTCTACATCCAAACTGAATATAACTCAGTTTTCTTGCCTAACACGTATGCTTGGGTATGAGTGCTACCAGAGTGTTTCAGTCCTAATTCTTAGTTGGACTTTCATTGTCCGTGATGTGTGAGTTGGAATTTGCCAGTGAGATCACAGTGTGGGGAATGTATCCAGATTACTTAAAAAAACTTGTACAGAACATGTTCCATACGTTACACTGAAGTATAGGGTCATAGTTATCACGGAGGCTTTGCTTCAACAGAAGCTACAAAAAAGAAAAAAAAAAGAAATCAAAACAATAACAACAACAAAACAAAACTCGAAAAACCAAACAACACCCCCTAAAAAGACCCCAACCAA
>VWYO01008069.1:17784-33369 GCA_013400275.1 Rhadina sibilatrix
GTTCCCAGGGTGGGCAGGCAACCTGGACTCTCCTGAAGGCAGGGCTGCTACAATCTCACCACCAATACCTGTCCTTACAGTAGATGCTCTTTACCCCAGGAACCAGCAGGGCTAAGATCTGTCTCTCTGGGAAAAGCAGAAGCAAGCCTGTAGGCAGAGGTGTGGTTAGAGCAGTTAGTGGCCTCAAGAAAAGCCAAAACTTTCTGTAGGCAAATGCCTTTCCAGCTTTGAACCAAGCGCACCGAAGAGCTAGAGGTCAGATTAATTCAAGTTAAATCGAGGTGTAATTAGAGCGCACCGGCGCAGCCAGCAGGAAGGGCAATTCCCGCGGAACGTGTGCCAGCGTGTCCGCGCACCAAAGCTGTTCTGCCCTCAGCAGCAGCAGCAGCAGCGAGGAGAGGGAAGGAGCGGAGTCACGGGCGCTGCCGCCGACCGCGCCCCGGCGCTCCCGCAGCCTCCCGGGCGAGCTCGCAGCGCTCCCCGGCGGCGGAGGGACGGAATGGGAGCCTCGGGGCGGAGCGGATGGCCGGGTGGGGATGGCGTGTGTAGGGGTGGAGTGCCGGGATGGTGTGTGGGGGGGGTGGAGTGCCGGGATGACGGGTATGGGGATGGCGTGCCGGGATGGTGTGTGTGGGGATGGCTTGCCGGNGGACCCGGTCAGGCGGGTCGGGTCTGACTGGGTCGGGGCCAGAGAGGCGGGGATGCACTGCCAGCTCATCCCCTCGCCCCCGCCTGTTAACTGGCCGCTTAGCCCTTGGGGAACAGCGCAGCGACATCGCACTCCTCGGCATCCCTCTTCGGCATCCTTAAAGGATATTTCACAGAATCGTTTCGGTTGGAAAACACCTCTGGGGTCACGGAATCCAACCTTTGACCGACCACCCCTTGTCAAACAGACCGTGGCACCGAGTGTCACGCCCACTTGATCACCTCCAGGGATGGTGACTCCACCGCCTCCCTGGGCAGTCCCTTCCCACGCCTAACAACTTTTTGTGGTGAAATTCCTCATGATATCCAGACTCAACTTCCCTGGTGCATCCTGAGGCCACGTCCTCTTGTCCCGTCCCAGCCTACCTGCCTGGGAGCTTAGGCTGGCCCCCGTCTGGCTGCAATCAAAAGGGAAGATGAGGAATTACTGACTGGCATAGAGACAACCCTTGATTGTTGCCCTCAGTTCACACACACGTCGCCCTCACCAATGTTAGACGTTTTTGTCAGTTTCTAAGGGGAGCAAATTCTAATCCAGCACATGTAAGGAACACAAAATATTGCCCCAAGTTCATCTATATTCCTGCATAATTTCTGTGCCCAAAGTGCCCAAAGTACAGAGAACACACATACACACAAAAAGGAATTAATAGGCCTAAGGGAAGGTCATTAAAGTAAAACAGAGGCAGAAAAGGACAGAAAAAAAATACTTATTAAAAATCATAGCCTTACATCTGAAACTTATAAAACATAGTCAATTTTTTTTTAAAAAAAAAATCCATTTCTTGAAATAGGTGGAAAAATAACCATTTGTGAACAAAAATTTTATTTACATAAAAACAGTGGAATAATTTGGTAAACAAAATTGTTTATTTCCCTCTTCTTACATTAGATTATTTGAATTGGTACTTTAAAATATTTAAATTAATGTGAATTCATTCAAGCAGAGCAAACTCCCCCAATAACAGCTGAACTGGAGCTATTTTTGCTCCTGAAGTGTCATATTTGAGATTCTACCAGTCCTACAAGTCTCTGCAGTGTTACATTCACTGTTATACCATTGGGCTTCAACTTGAAAAAAAATATTCTGTGTGATGCAAAGGCAATAAGATCAATGGCATGAAAGCCAAAACTAAGGCACAATACAGATTAGATTGATGAAATCAAAATCCAGCTCAACTCCATCAGTATTGAACAGAACACAGATGGAAGGAGGCAGGATGCTGCTCCAAGAGGCAATCTATACAGTGTGCTACATAACCTAATTATTCAAGAGCTTTTCATCAAAATCTAGTGGCATTTCCTCATAGATTTGCCCCATAGTATATTTTGGTTTAGTATTTTACAATCTACTAGTCCATTATCTGCTGCTGTCTTTGGTTCAGTCACTCTAAACCTCTGGCCTAAAACAGCCCATCAGACCTTGGCTCTGCTGTCTCTACTTGGTTGACTTTTGGTGCCAGGCTTTCCTTTACTTCAGCTATTACTCTGACTCCTGAATTAGATTAAATGGCCCTGGGGACATTCTTCGATGTTCATATTGATGTTCTCTGCAACTTTTCATGGTCCTAATCTATCATCAACTAATTAGTAGAATTAACCTTTTGCATTCAGTACCTTCCACCTAACAAAATCCCTGACACTGCAGCAACATCCCCTGACTGCAGAAACCTGTCATGAATGCTGATATTAATGAATGTTTGTTCTGGCAAGGGCAGGGAACTCTGCATTATTCAAGTTGTCCAGCATGACCTGTCATATGAGTTTGTGCCCAGGCACTTTAGTGGAGAGGTTTTTATTTGGAGAAGCTCAGAGTGAGAGTGGAAAACTATTTTAAACAAGAAATTCATTTTTTTTGCCTAGTATTTTCAGTTTTTCACATTAGCTGTGTTTTACCTGTTTCTTGTCTGACATCTTGAAATCCAACCTGCAGAAATAAAGAGCACACAGCAGTAAAATAAAGCTGGTGAAAGCTGAACTTTAAGTATGGTGTTAACTATAATGTTAGGTATCTAGGTATAACTATAATGTTAGGTGTCTAGGTTAAACATCTAAGTACAATCTTTTACATAATGTTAAACACTCCACAAAACAAACAAACAAACCCAAAAACTCCAAACAAACAAAAAGAAACAAACAAACAAAAACAAAACAAAACAAAAAACAAACAAACAAAAACAACAAACCCCAAAAAGCCCCAAAAACCCCTTAAGGATATCAAAAATGGGTGGAAAATTTCAACTCTCAGTGACTCAGCTGACCATCTGTGAAGTGGACATAAGCCCCCTCTGTCTATCTGCTCAGAGAGGTCTTGTAAAAATGAAATTAAAATTATTGTGAATACTAACAGATGGAAGAGCCAGTGCATTGAAACAAGACCCTAGGTTAACTCATAAATTAAATTAATAAAAACAAACATTGCTTTGTGTTTTAGGAGAGGGTTTGAAAAGAGGGCATAATGAAGATCTCATCTTGTAAACTTAGTAAGAAAACACAAAACCACAAAGAGTAGTGAATTTGGCCAGTTCCAGTTAGGCTGTGAACTGAACAAGGAAGGCCAAGCGCTAAAACAAACAAATAAATCCCCAGTGATTGCACAAATGGACATGACACAGCTTTCCTGGTATCAACATCTTGTAGATAATTTTTCAAAATAAGTCTCCCATGTCACGTGTAAACACACATTTCATGTGTGCAGTGTTTTGGTGTCTTTTTCCTTCACACACACAGAAGTTACCTCTCTTCCTTTCTTACTCTCTAATACCTATAGACATAAACATCTACTGCTGGTGGTAGTCCTCCACCACATTACATTTTACATTATTTCAGTGTTTTTTCTCCACACCTTTGTTTTAAAGAGCTTTGTACCAAAGTACTGACTAAATTGCAGGTAGCAGATTAAACCTATCAGTGAGCAATGGCAAAACAAATCTTATCAGTGATTAAAGCAATAATAAAACTGAGTGTGATTTATAATTCTTTGTCAGTAAATGATCAACTACAAACNGTACAGTCAAAAGATGATATTTTACAGATATTCTCAGTGCTTCTACTATCCAGTATCCATTACTCATTCTACAGTCCTTCCTTTGAATGGATGAATTAATATTTTGTGGATCTTCATTTGCTTGTGTCATTTTACTTTTGAACAAGTAAAATACACGTAAGAGTGCAATTCTTTCTCTTCTGTGCTTTGTAATTTATTTGCTCAGTTCATGTTACCAAAACCCTTTGGTTACACTTGTGAAAACTCCATAAAACCAAAAGTGGCAACATTTCCTACATCTGCCTGCCAAAGAAACAATCAGTCCCACAGGGAGCGTTTGAGTCTTCTTTCAAAAATTTAGTCTCATTCTTCAGTTTAAGAAGAAGTGGAGAGAGAAGAAATGGAGAGAAGAAATGGAGAGAAGAAATTTGCCTCCAGAAATTATTTTGCAATGGCATCTCTTTTGTGCACAGCCTTGGGACATTATTTAAAGTTACTTTCAATACGTGGGTGCTGAGCAGTGGTCCTAGCAGCAGCTTGAGATTTGGTTTTTCACTCTCAATGACAGGATTTGTTTAAGAGTTCTGAATCCAATAATTTATTCCCCTGGTCAGAAAGTAGCTCAAGAAACACACGGCTTTAATCACAGTCAAGGATAAGATTCAGAACTGGCTCATTCTGATCAGCCTCTAACACAGGCTTTTGGTTTTTAGGCTGTCTCATTATTGAGATGATATTTTCCATTCAGTCCATGGTCAGTACTACTGGAAAAGTTCTGCATTCCTGAAATTTGGGCTGGTTTTACAGTGTTTCCAGCCAAGGCAGAGTTCAAGGCAGTAGAGATTAGGATACCTCATGCAACCTCTCTGGGTTCACCATCTTCTTGGCTTCTTTTTTCTACTTTCTGTAGGACAGAATTGAGTTCATGTCCTCTTCCTCTTACTCAACCTTCTGCAAAACAAAGCCTTGTGCTCCTATGTGACCCCTCTGATCCCATCCTGTCTTTTACTTGAGCTGCACTTTGTGTCAAGTGGGACCTCCTGATGCATTCTGCTCCCTGAAAGACAATTATTGGAGACAATTATCAGACACAGGGAAAAAATCTCATGCCAAAAGAAACAGAAAGGACTGGACTTTTCTGCTCTGGAAAGGTAAAAAGGGAGTGAGAGAGAAATGAACACAAAGCAATGCCTGGAGTAGAAAGGGTGAGAGAGAGTCCATCTGTTTTAAGACATTCAATGATGCAGTGAGACACTGATTGGTATAACTATCAGTTGATGAAAATAGAAGGCACAAATGTAAAATGAAGAATGAAAGTAGTTATTCCAGTATTGTTTGGCTATTAAGCATACTGACAATGGAAGCCAATTCTGGAAGCCATTTAGAGAGATGTGAAAGGACTGACCATTTTCAGAAACAATAATGATATTCTGAGTTATTTAATGCAGACAAATTATTTTAAGGGTTTAAAAATCCTTTTACTATGCCCTGACTATTAGAGAAGGCATGAAGTGACCTCTGTCAACTGTGTGGTTTTTGCACCTTCTTCTGACATGTCTGGTACTATTTGCTATTGTAGACAGACTACCAGACCAGATGGATCACAAATCTGATCCAATATGGTAACTCCTTATGTTCTTAAGTGAAAATTTTACCAAAAGCATATCGGGGAAGCTTTTGGAAAATCTCAGAAAACTGACACAAAAAATATCTAAGAAATTGCCACCTTCTGTCTGCTAAAAAAAAAAGTCAAAGAGTAATCATTTTATTGCTGTCTAATCCAGCATGCTCTCTGTTTTTCAGGGCAAATGCAGTCTTCAAATGGAACACTTCCTGAACTCTTGTGTTTTTTTAGGAATTTCTTCCATCTGTCTTTGAATAAACTAGCTCTGCTTTTTGTTCTGTGTGTTAGGTTCTATCTCCAAATGATTTCCCTGGTCGCATTCTGAAGCCTGGACAAAGTGTTTTCAAGGTAGCTATAATTCAATGCTTAAACAACATTTATGAGGAAATTTTTGACCCTTCAGTATCACTGGTGCTGGATTAATATTAAAAAAAAAAAAAAAAAGAAAGAAAGAAAAAGAAAAACAAAAAGCAAAACAGAACAAAAACCAGCAACAACAAAAAGTCAAAACAGAAAAAAAAAATAAATCCAGAAACCCAGGACAAGGAACACTTATCTGAAATAGGAGGAAAGCAGGTATATTTTCCAAGATGTATTTCCATTTTCCTTGTCATATCTCTCCTTTGAAGATGGTTGCATTGATCAAATAACATTTCTCCAGGTAAAACTCTTAACAGTTTCCCTTCAACCTCCAATTGCTCTGAGTCCTGTAACACCCTCATCTAAGGTATTTTCCTTCATCCTGTTTGTATGGTAGCTGGATTATTGCACCCCTGTAGAAGTGCTGAGTGTGTTACACGTGGGCAAGACCTGGCCTTTGCATTTCACACAGCTGCAGTCATGTTCTGTGGCCATGTCTTTACCAATGTGCCTCAAGAATTGTGGCATGTCCTGTCTGTGATTTAATGTAGAAGCTGCAGCCACATTCTACAATCTGATAAAGGGACTGCACCCTGAATTTCTTTCTCCTGGTTATATAGCACATCCCTTATCCCTTGTTAAGGTCTTGCAGTTTCTCTTCTCTAGGTACAGAGGTATTAAGCGTCTCAAATGTCCTTTGTGAAAAAAAAAAAAAAGAAAGAACATAATTTAGAATAATTGCTAAGAAGGAAAGCTCTTGGATAATGAGAGATATGGGTCTTGTCATTTAAGCACAAATCCTAAATAGAAAGCTTGTGCTGTTTTCCTGTTTGATCTTGCCAACATCCCTCTGTTAAAAAAAAAAAAAATCAATATATTGATTGAGAAAAATATAATAACCCAGCATACCAGAGCTTGCCTTTGTGAGTCAGGTTATAGATAGGGTTGATAAAATAGTGACATCTCTGAATTGCTAAGTTAGTGCACAGCAATTCTAAATAAGCAAGAGCTACAGACTTAAAAGTTAAAAACTGAAAAGGGATTTGGGAGCAGACTTACAAAGGTGGGTTGTGTCTGGCAGACCCACTCATTGCTAAGTCCAGCAGTCACAACTGATTGGGAAGGGAGGAGTCAGATGCTGAAATGGTGAGTTATGATCATACATCAGAGAAGGCCAGTTGTACAGAGCTAAGGATCTGGGATAAGGATCCTGAAGAAATCAAGCTATTGAGGACACTGCTTTTGCCCCATCTGAGGCTGGCGGGCTGGGAGCAAGAGCTGTGCAGGGACTGCAGGGGGCAGTGAGGACGGTGATAGAACCAGAGTGAGAAAAAGGTGGCTGGGGCTGAGTGATGAGGAGACAGGACTAGGATACATGTTGGAAATTGGAGGCTGGCAACAGACAAGCACAGTACAGGAGAGGTCACTTCAAGCAGGGCAGAGCAGCTCATTGGGCTGCTTCAGCCAGCTGAGAAACACATCAAAAACTCACAAGTGTACCTTTGCTGGTTGCACTCTTCAAGGTCTGATAGTCATCAAGTGGCCGGCTGTAAACCTATTGCAGGGTGAGGATGCTGCAAAAATGACATTTCTATTTCTTGTGGACAGTAAGATAAAGTAAGTACTTGGATTTGCCAAGGGGAATTATAAATAGGAATGTCTAGAGAATACTGGAAAAGCAAGATACTCTGAATAATTATTTACCTTGGGAAAAACAACAAACAAACAAACAAACAAAAAACCCCTAAAGATATAAGCTACTAGAATGATTTATCTCTATCTGACAACAAAGACTCTGTTTATCAATCCATACACATTAATGCATATGACATGATAGTTCAAAGAGCAGAGGAGTGGTATGGAAATCAGGGGACCACAAATTAATTCAGAGTTTAATCTGCATGGGAATTAAAAATGAGTAAATAAGCTGAAGAAGTAATTATCCATGACAGATGTGAAATATAGAAGATTAAGGAGTGAGTTTAACAGTGAACAAGGGATTACAGGCAGTTGCAGTTAACAGGGTCTCGCTACTGAAGGGCAGCAAGGAAACTCGTTTGAATTGCCAGCTGGTGTGAGCTGTCACCACCTGAGATATTTCCCCTCGTAGCACAAATCTGTACTGTCCAAGAGACTTATCCCTGACTGAGAACACCAAGGAAGATAAAGCACTGGGTGACAGGAGTTTATCTGAGCAGAGGTCAAGAAGGCCGTGTTGTACCTGCTCCCAGCACACCTCCATTCAGCAAGAAGGTGAAGTCTGTCATCAGCAGTCACAAGAGGAAACCAAGCAGGGAGTAAGGAAAGGCCCACTCATCCATAAGGCAAGAAAATCCCGTGGGTTGGATTGGTTTGGAGGTGGGAGCATCTGTCAGAAGGGATGGTTGGGTAGAGGAAGACAATGCCCCCTGAGCTGCAGCAGGGATGAGGCTGTGAATACGGCATGACACTCTTGCTGGCTAGTCCTGCTGTGAGATGGAGATGGTTGGCCTGCTCAGGAGCACCACACAACCACGGCTATGCCTCTGTGGGCTGATATTCATATACTCCTAGCCATGGAGTATCTTCACCAGCTCCAGCATTGTCCATGGGGTAGGCATTTAATAGCGTCTTCATTTGCTGGGGGGAAACAGATTTTGCGTGAAGTTTTTAATCGCCAAAATTTATTTCACCGTAATGGAAAATGAAGAGCAAGAAAACTCTGCAGGAGAGGGATAGCTGATGTTCCTCCTGCCCTTCCTCTCATATCCAAACACCATTCCTGTGACTGCAGCTGCACCCTGCCAGGGCCGTTTTGCTCTTCTGGGCAGAATCTTCTCTGCGTGTGCAGGGGTTTGTTTGTTTGTGGTTTTGGTTGTGGTTTTGTTTTTGTTTGTTCTGTTTTGTTCTTTTTTGTTTTGTTTGATTTTTTAAATTTATTTTAATTTTTTATTCTTTTTTTTTTTTAATAAATATGCTTTCCTGCCTGTTTAGGGGCCTCTTGCAGTGTCCCAGGATCAGTGTGGCCATGGTAGAGGAACAGGGTGTAGTGACATGCCTGGGAAGGCCGCTGGGGAAGCAGGGCAGGTGAAGTGGCCTCAAAGCTCTGATCTGCTTTTTTTAAGCATTGGAATTGGGAATTGGGGTGTCCAGGTGGAGTCACCACCCCTGGAGTTGTTCAAGGAATGACTCAATGTGGCACTCAGTGCTATGGTTTATTTGATACGATGGTGTTCAATCAAAGGTTGGACTCGATGATCTTAGAGGTATTTCCAAACTCTAATGATTTTATGATTCTATGACTGTGTAGAGCTACTGAGACACTGGGATGCCCAGTCCTCAGGGAGCTGCAGACTCCCTCCATGGGGGGTCTAGCAGGATGACACAGCTATGCTGCATTCATAAGTATTCATTTAATCTCCCTTTTAGCTGTTCATTATGATTTTACTGCTGACTGGAATGTGGTGATCAGGTGCAAATACCATACATCAGTTGATCTCCAACTGTGCGTATTATTGGAAAAAAGATAATCCAATGATAAAATTATAATATTCATAATAAAAATTAAATTTTAAAAAGTAATTATCTCTAATGAATTAAACAAGGAATTAAATAGTGATAAAATAAGAAGTTAAATTCTGCTAAACAAATATGCAAAACTAAAAATAAATAAACAGTAATTAAATAGCTTATCTGTTCTGTCGTGCAGTGTGGTTGAATGTACAAAACAAGATAATGAAGGGGAGGCTTTGTCCTTGTTGCCCTCATACTCCAAAACCATTTGTTTATTCCCATGAAAACTTCCCATAACTGCACAGTTGAGGTTTACAGGCACAAACACCTGAGAAAAACAGAATGAAAATAATGGTTGAAGACAACTGAAGGGGAAATATAGCAGAGGCTTTGGGAAATACTGGCTCTGCAGCTTCAGAGTAAGCTGTAACAATGCAAAGTGCAGCTGGGCTGTAACAATGCCTCTTGCTGAGCTAAGGGGCCTGTGCAGCACAAATACCAGAGGTTTGTGATGGGGAGCTGTGGAGTGATAACATTTCTTAAGGTTCTGGTGAGGGGTCTTAATGGAAACCATGGCTGCACAGACCATGACATAGGGGAAGACTTAGATCCTGAGGGGCATGGAGGAGACAGCAGTGGAGTACAGACCTGGGGGCTCAAGAGACAAAACTTCCCCATAACAGAGATGAAGGAAGAACACATTCCAGGAGAATGATACATCTACAGAAAGAAATGGAAGAAGGACTATTTGGGGACCTCAGCTCTACTTCAGTTGATTGGAAAATGATGAAAGCTGTCTCTGGGCAAAATGAGTGAAAACAAGATGAGCAAGAATGGTCAATATGGATTCATTAAGGTTAAATGTTGCTTGACCAATCTGATTGGCCTCAGTGCTAAACCAGATGAATCACTGCAGAAGGTAAGACAACGTTGTCTGTATAGACTTCAGTAGGGCTTGTGTCTGGTTGCCCATACTAATCCTGTGCTGTGCACAGCACTGCTCTGGCTGGCTGCCCGGCTGGAGAAAGGAGCTCTGGCTGGCAGGACAGGCTGGGTGCTCCAGCTGGCTGGTCAGGGTGAGCTCTGTGCCTGGCCAGGGTGAGCTCTGTGCCTGGCAGGGGTGAGCTCTGTGCCTGGTCAGGGTGAGTTCTGTGCCTGGCTGGCAGGGATGAGCTCTGTGCCTGGCCAGGGTGAGCTCTGTGCCTGGCAGGGGTGAGCTCTGTGCCTGGCTGGCCACGATGAGCTCTGTGCCTGGCTGGGGTGAGCTCTGTGCCTGGCTGGCCAGGATGAGCTCTGTGCNCGTGGCGCGCCACGATGCTCCCTGTGCCTGGCTGGGGTGAGTTCTGTGCCTGGCTGGGATGAGGTCTGTGCCTGGCCAGGATGAGCTCTGTGCCTGGCTGGCTGGGGTGAGCTCTGTGCCTGGCTGGCCAGGCAGGATAATCTGGCTGGTGGAACAAGGGTGACTGACTGGCCAGGCAGGGTGAATCTTTTGCTGCTAGCCTGGGGCTGAGTGGTTCTGGCTGGCCAGCTGGAGAAACAGGCTCTGGCTGGCTGGGGAAAAGCTCTGAGCTGTCCAGGAAAGAGAGACTGTGGTGAGCCAGACAGGGCTGAGTGACTGGATGGCAAGAGGATCTCACGGAGCAGCTGTGGAACATGGCTCTGGCTGGCTGGTGGCTTTGAGTCTCTAGCTGGGGTTGAGTGGCTGGAGAAACAGAGTCTGGCTAAGACAAGATGCTTTGTCTGCCCAGCTGGGCAAGGTGATCCAGTTGGCTGGTTTGGGAGTGAGGTTCAGGCTGGCTGTGGGCCAGCTCTTGATTCTGAGCAGAGCAATGCTGAGTTGTTTGAGCAGCATTATTTTTTGGTGATGTAGTGAGATTTGATAACTTATATAAATAAAAGGACAATTCAAGCACCATATTAAAAAATCATAAAATATTAATTTAATAATTAGAGAAAATAAAAGTATAAAAGCAAAAAATGCCTCTGGTTGATATTTTTTTCTCTGCTGGGTTTTTTTGTCATTTTCATGCAATTCTTGTAGAGAATGTCCCACAGTTTAATTGTGTCTTAATTGTCAAAAAATTAACATCCCTGTTTTTCGAGGAAGACAATAGCAATATTTTTACTCTCTGGAATTACTCCTATTCTATTGAAGTAATTTCGACTATTGGACTGTCTAATCAGCAACCTTTTAAATATACACAGTTGGATAAACCAGTTGAAGGAGAAGCTGTGAATGATTATTTCTGAATGTGTGATCTGAGTTCTAGGCTGTGCAATTCTGGAAGCCTGAAAGACAGGAAATCATGGACACAGAACTTGCAAGCTGAGGTGGCAGGAATCCTACATCTCATCTGACACACAGGCAGCCACTTCAAACGAGCTCCATGAGCTGGAGTGAATCCTTTGTAGTGGCACATAGTTTACAAGGATTTTGTGCAGCATGGCCATATAAATCTTTCTCCTACCTTGAGTTACCCCTGTAATGCCACTGGGCAGCTCTTACACTCTGGATTTTATTTTTTAATTAAAAAAAAAAAAAAAAAAAAAAAAAAAAAAAAAAAAAAAAAAAGGAAGTTGTGGGAGGTTTTTNGAACTTTTATCTCCATAGGTATTTTGATAATTTGGATTTTTATTTTCACGCAGAGTCCTGATAGTTGGAGACAAAATAACAGTTTCTTCTCCAATGGAACAACTTGTCATTGTTTCCATCGAAATATTGTGTAACAGAACATTAATGGTCACACACTGCACTGACACCTGCACATTGTTGCTTTCACAGCCACTGCCCATGTTCTTTTTCTAGGAATACAAAGTGCAGTTTTGTATCCCTTCCCATGAGGTATGATGATTAAACAATTCATTCTTGCTGTGCTGTGGTTCTCTCCTCTGGTTTGCCCAAATTGGATCTCATGTGCCATACTGAGGTCTGTGCTCTGTGTGTAGTCATAGCAAACAGATGCTGATCATCACCACCTTTTTAATTGAGGTAGGATCTACTGACAGGGATATCTCCGGATGAGGTGTTTGAGGAATGACTCATGTGACCAGCTTGCATTGATGTTATGTTTTCCAAACTTTTGTGCTCTTCTGTTTCTTGTTTATTTTCCATTTGTACATGTGTACCTGGTGACTCCATCCTAATCCTTCTGAGCATCACTCTGAGTTAAGTTTTGGAATCTTGATAATTTTCTCTAAAATTTCAGTCCCTCCCTTGCTGATTTTTGTGCATTTCCCCCTTTTGTTATCTGCAATTTAATACAAGATTGAACAGAAGTCATGCTCTGACAGATCCTTTCAATCTGAAATCTGCATTTCTTCCCTCAACTGTTCTAACAAGGATGTGTGTTCAATAATTCTCCAGATCCACCCATTTTCCATATTTCAATTCATGTGCCGTGGTTATGCTTCCTTCCCCAGTCCACTAAGAAATCCCTACAGATGATTCAGAAATGTTAGGGTTAGTTTCCAAAGTACTTGAATACATTTCATTAAGTTTTGCCAACTTAAAAATGTTTAATTCATCAAAATTTTCTTCAACCTGCTCTTACCTTCTTTAAACCTCTATTTCTTTTTTCTCGCCTACAATTTGTTGAAATTCATCCTAAAATCCAGGTACCTATCTGAGAGAAACTGCAGAGAAAAGGCAGCAAAACATTCCTACATACCTCAGCTCCTGGGTCCTCTTTCCCCTTCCTGTTCCCAGCAACCAGCGCCTCTAGGAGATGCCTTTGGTGTCTGCCTGCACCTTGCACCTGATTATGGGATATGAATTTTGATATCTAGGACTTCTTGGCCTAAACAGGTTCTTTGTCTTCCTTTCAGTCACCCAGAAAAACCCAGAAAAGAGGAGAGCAGGAGTAAGAGGGTGCCTTGATGCCAAAGCACAAGAAGGATGCACACTGTGACTATTCACACTTCTCTTTCCCATCTTCCCTTCAGCCATGGGCAGGGCATCTGCTACATCTCTGGGCAACCCTTTTAATTGCCAGCTAATTGGCATTTAATTGGGAATTAACCCAAGGGCATGGTCCCATGTCTGTCCCGTGGCAGAAAAGGGTGAGTGATCATCCTGTCTTCATTTTGACCCATCAGCTTTCTGGCTCTTGTTCTTCCTCTCTCCTCCCATGTCCTCACTTGGGAGGGAGCAAGTGGCTGGGAAGAAATTCGCTTGCTGGCTGGCATCAGCTCCCAACACCATGTTAAATACCCTACATTGTTACAAAATCCAGAACACAAAGAAATTCAAATGGGAAAAATACTCAAACAAATCCAACACAGAAAAGAAGTGTGTATTTCTCATCCATCCAGGGTGAGTGCTGCACATTGGTGGGCTTATTNTGATGGCCCTGACTGGCCTTGGCCTCCTGGGGGCTGCCTCTCAACAGCCCCCAAGACAGGCTTTTCTTCCGGTTGTCAGGCTTTTTCTTTTCCTGTGGAAAAGAACCCTCTTTCACAACCAGGTGTCCATGGCTGAAAACAGGATTCCACCTTGTAAAATTGTGGTTGTCTAAGAATTGCTACCATGATCCACTCCTTCAAATGATTGTTCTTCTAATGGAAGACCAGGAATGAGCAAAGGAAATATATTTGCATCATCAAATGTGTGATCAGTGGTTTAGCACAGTGGACTATATTGTTTGTTAATGAATTTTATATACTTGGTTTAATCCAGAGCATTGTGTTGCACTTTGATGCACACTATCAAAGTAACTGTAGAATAACCAAAAATTCTCAAACTATGTCAACCCTGGCAAAGGTTTGCAAAGTATCCAACACAGAAATTCCATTCTCAGGACTCATCTGGCAATAATTTCAGAGATGACTATAATGATATTTGGTCAAATAGTTACGTGGGGATGGTCAAATAGTTTTTTCAGTGGTTTACTTCAATCATTTTTTTGCTCTCCTGCTTACGACAGTGCTGAACATACTAAACTAATGGAAAAAATCAAGAATTTAGCAAAGAATTATTTTGGCCTCTTCGCGGCCAAATACACATGGTTGGCACTGTTGTTCCTCCACACCAATTGGGACAAGCATTTACATATCACAGGAAAATCTTTGGAAAGACTACACTGATTTTATTTTCACATGGCTGTAAGCACTTTCAACATTAAAACATTCAGAGTTAATAATGAAAGTTAAAAATAAAACAACAAGATAATACACTTAGTAAATTGTTCCAAATAGTTATTAGAGCAGTCGAAGGGAAAGGTGGGGAGTTCTTCCAGAAGAAAGATTTGCTGCTGAAAAATAGCCCAACTTTTCCAATGGCATTTGTCTAATGGCAGAGTGTATTTGATATTCTTACATGTATCACTGAGGAATAAAAGTAGCAGCATGAAGCAATGTAACTTAAGAACTATTAATGGGCTTGAATCTACTCTTCAAACACTGAGAATAGCTATATTTCAATTCCTTTCAAATGTATGGGAATAATGTTTCCTCTAGAAAGATACAATAGGATCTATATTATATTACCTGATTGCAAGAGTATCTTTTGTAGTTTAACTTCTATATTCTTCAGCTTTGCATTCTATTTTTTTTTTGTAAGAAACATGAATATTCACCTGGATAGAGAATGAAAAAGAGAAGCTGTGAAAATCAGAACCTGTAGGGCTATTTTCACTTTAGTATCCATCCAGAGCAATTTCATTAGTGAGTAGGGTTAAACCATCATAAAATTTGTGAAGGGGTAGAGAATAGAAGAATAGTCTTAAGGTTAGAAAAGTTAGGAGCCTGCTATTTTCTGCCTCTACCATTATGTCAAGAGCACTTTGAATTCTAACCTTGTTCCAATACATTTGCAGCCCTTTTTTACCTATAAATTTAATAAACCTCATCTTAGGGTGAAGGGAAGATGATGTTCTTTAGAACTTGCTATTACCCTGAAACAAAGGTGCCAAGTTTGTCACTTAAGGCTGCTGTCCTATAGTCATGATTCTTTCTAAATTCAGACAAAGACATGAAAGAGGCAAAGAAAACCTTCTGCAGACTTTGGAGGCAAAGAAGACCTTCCATAGACTTTGCAAGTGAAAAGAAAAAAAGAGAAAATCTTCTGTAGACTTTGCAAGTGGAACAGGAACGATGAAGGATCTGCCTGCTCTGCAGCCTCCAGCACTCACTCACTTTTTGCACCAGTCAAGTCATCTTCTTAAGGCCTTTCTTCATCCTCCTCTTTCTAAGGCAGATATGTGCTTTTTGGTCAAAATGAAGCTATAAGTACACTTATAGAAGCATCTTTTTCAGAAGGCACATCCCTTACCCTCTCCTTCAATGGTAGAGGAGTGGCCACTCCATTTCCTATCCATTTTTTACCTCTATAACTCTTCAGCTTCTGAGGCCTTTTCTGCATAATTCATTTTTACCTTCATGTCCTCCTTTTTCTCTATTTTTTTTTTTTTTTTTTTAA
>VWYO01008069.1:33406-55538 GCA_013400275.1 Rhadina sibilatrix
AGGATTCCCTCAGCATCTTTTCTCATCTTCTGCCAACATCGAGTCAGTCTTCCTTGTAACTTTTTTCCCTCTAAATCTTTCTCCCCCTCCCTCTCTCTCTTTCCTCTTCCTGTGATTTTCAAGTTGTCACTGTTTTCTTCCTCTATTTCCATAAAAATATTTAGTTGTACATGAAGTGTGAGGGAAGGCTGGCAGAACTGTATTTCATCAACTCAGAAAAGGCCAAGCAGATCTAATTGTTCTCTGTAGATACCTAATGGGTAAAGACTGAACTAGAATCTTGGCAGAGGTGCCCAGAGAAAAGACAGCTCAGACTAGCTGGGACATGGGAAACTGAGGCTAGGTGTAATGAAAATAATTATTCACCATGACAATGGGCCAGACACTGGTATAAATGCTCAGGGAGGCTCTGGAATCAGCAGCTATGGAGGTGTAAAAAAACCCAGTGGACAAAGAAACCTCAGAGTAGCCTGGCTTGACTTTGACCCTGCTTTGATCACCCCCAGTGACCTCAAGTCCTACAGAGGTTCCTTCCAATCTAAATAACTCCATGATTCCAGGTAATTAAAATATCATTTATTGTCAGAGGCCACATTAACAGGGTGTGATAAAAAGCACCTTTATCCAAGGCATCCCATTTTCCATGACTACTGTCAGGAGAGATTGTAGGGGATCTGTAGGGACTTTGTGACCATATCTTACTCTTTTCAGATTTAGTAGTTATGGGAAGTCAAGGGTATAGTGAATAAGAGGATATGTATCAAATGAAAATGTTTCTGCTTACACAGAAATGAGCAACAAAAAAATTACCAAATTGTAGTATATTTAGGTTCCTAATAAAAGAAAAAATTTACAATGTCATAATTGTTCTGGGCCCAAGGAGCCACAAGTATCTTCTACAGGATTCTGCATTTCTGCCTCTTTATAATGTTTATACCACACACTAGTGGGATTATTCTGTGTTTACAGCTCATGCTGTGGGAAATCTATTCCAAAATTTTAAACAACCTTCCCAAAGCATTTCCAAACATCTTTGAATCATGCTGTGCTTCCTCAATACAGCCATGTATGAGTGTGCTTGTCTGGGAAAAAAAAAAANAAATTCTGTTGTAGAAAGACTGTCCCTTTGGAAAACTTGAAATCTAGTATCATCTCAAAATATGTATACATGTCGTGAAAGTATTCCGTGTTTTCTGGCTGCATCAAGTCATCCAATGGCATCACCTGAGAACACTGGGTTTTTTCTGTATCTCCTACTGGTTTGGATTATTAGAAGTAAACCATGCCTTGAGAGGATGTCTGCTTCTTAAAACGAAGTTTTTTATATCTCAGCTTCTCTGAATTCTGATATCAAGCCATAATTTTGTCTCTCCTTGTAAGTTCCCAGTACTTGGAAAACAGTGTTTAATACTGCAATATTTTTCATACTACTACTGCTTTCTAATCTCCTCAGCTTTACTATCCCAAACTGGTGCTCCAACATAGACAAATAAAGTTTAGATGCCATAGATTTAGAGCTGGAATTTCTCATTGTAGTATATTCAGATCTACAGTGATGTTGCTCCAGATGTTTGCTACTTTCAGCCTCTATTGGTTGAATACATACATAAGAGATCCACGTGTTGGAAGAAGAATTAGGTGTAGAAGGGAGCCCCTCTGCTTGGAAACAAATTCACCTTGGGCATGGTGTTCTATTGTCCTGGTTCTGCAGGGTCTGAATGGAATCCCTCCATGATGTCTGAATGGAATCCCTCCCCAGCTGTTATCTGGAGAGGCATCATCACTTCCTTTTCATGTGGCTTCACAGGAGAGGAAACTGGCTGAACTAGAGGAAAGAACGTGATTTCTTTCCATTAGGGAGAGAGAATCTTCAGAGGAGATGGGGTCTTGGACTCAGCCCTGCAGATTGTACTTCTGCCAGGGGCTGAATGTACATCATATTTTTCACTGCATCAGTACTTTTCCATCTCTACAAATACTGAAGCCCTAGCCAAAGGAAAACCCAAACACTTAATTTAAAGCAAATAATTTATCTGTAATTAAAGGTAAGAATATCAAAGACTGAAGAATATTGTTTGTTTATGAGGAATTAGACTTGAAATAGACAGGTTTAAGTAGTATAATACTGTTATCTTGTATTGCATATGACTAAATTGTAGAAAAACAGGAAGGAGGGAAAATGTACAGAATATCAACTTCTCTCGGGCTGTGCAGAACAAGAATGTTGGCCTTCCCTTCAGCTCCATTGACTGCAGACTTCAAAATTTTCCATTAATTTTCCCAAGATATACTCAGGTTTCATTCCATCCCTCACTTTTCCCCATCCCTCCTCCAGAAGTTCAGGTCCAGGTTGCTCAGAGAGTCCCTCCCTAAGGAGCACCACAGGCTGGAAATTTGTTGCTTCTCCTTCTGGATCCTGAACAGATTTTAAAACTATAGCTCTGAATTCTCTCTTGGTAAACACTGGAGGAAACAAAGCTGAGCTGCCTCTACCTAAAAGCAGAAGTTTACTAGCTGAATGCCATTTAACAATGCAGACTGTCACCAAATGTTACAGATAGATGTCACATAAGGAAAAAATAAGCCCTGAGTAGGGCTTTGGCAGAACCTTTGTGTCTTATAAGAATAATGGAAATATAGGAGCAACACAGGTCATTTTTGGAAATATAAATGCTTTTGAAAGGCCACGTAAAAGAAAATCCATAAAGATGTTTCTTATTCGTAGACTATATAAACGAAGACAGCATTTAAATAGTGGTGAATTGTTTCACGTATATATGAAAGGATAGCAAAACTTCAAAACACAGAACCTAGCTTTGCAAAATAGTAGTACCATGGTAATAGCTCTAAGACAGGAGTGGATGATGGGGAGAAAGAGTTCTGAGCTTCCATCCTTTCCCACTCCAGCGCTCATTAGTTTCCCACACAGCCATATTGTTACAATGTGGTAGCTTGGATAACGGTGCTTGTAAGGGAAGCATTCATTTATTTACTCATGCACAGCAAGACCAGATCATGCCCATGTGCTCAGGATATTGTTGTTTGACATGATAAAGTACATTTTCAGGCCTTTCCCTGGGAAAAGCTGGCTGGAGCCTAGTTATGCAGGTGCAAAGGTGTCCTGAGAAACAGCACATGCAATGGGACTCGTTAGCACAATGCTCAAGGTCAGAACCAGTTCAGTTGCACACACCACAGACTAAGTGAGATTCATCATGTGGTCTAGGACCTTGTGACTCAGTGATAATAAGAAACTGATTCACTTTAATGAGGTGGATGTAAATATCAACTCCTTTGCACCACTGTGTGTCTTACCACAAAAAGATTCCAACTGAGTTGAGTGGAATAATTCCTTTGACAAGCTGCAGGTGTTGGGCCAGGCTTGTATTTTGACTGCTTGGGGTTGCTTTACCCTAGTTGTCTACAGTAGATCCTACAATGTAAATGATTTAATTTTTCAGTGGGAAAAAATCCCCATCCCAACATGGGGCTGAAATGTCTTCTATCATCCAATGAAAGGAAAGGATAAAACATACAGTACACAGAGACGCTTTATATGATTATAGCAACTTGAATTCTGAAAGAAAGGGGGCTCAGAAGAGATTTCTTTTCCTTCCCAGATAGAGCTTTTGTGAAACATTGTCCTAAACAAATAAAAGATTTTTTGCTCAAATGATCTACCTTGCTGTTTTCCTTTCCTTTGAAGAATCCTGTGGTACAATAGGCAACCCATCAGGAATAATTAGATTATACGGCAGCATCCATGGAAACAATGCAGCTTTTGAAAAGAACTCCTACAGAAGATCTTAGAAATCACATCTATTATGGATATCTTTTACTATTTCAAAGACATCAGAGCTCCAAATTATGGGAACTAACAGTGGGGCAAAATCTGACTGCTCCATGCTTTGTCCCTTTGTCAATAATTATTACTACAAGAAACAGTCAAGTAGTCATTGTGCCAGAGAGAACAACTGGATGTAAGGAAGAAATTGACCATGTTTTGTTCCAAGTTTTGGGAATCACTAATGAAATCTTCATGCCATGTGTAACAAACTGACACCTTTCACATTCTTCAGTATTTTCTGAAAGGACATTTATGGATGTCTGAAAAAATAAGAAAAAAGGTATCTGAACTTCATTTTTGAGCCTCATTTAAGAAGCACAAGAAACTACAGACCCTGCCTTTATTGTAGCCATTTTTGGGACCAAGTGTATGGCATCTGCTTCAACATATTAATAATTTCAAAGCTGAAATTTGCCTAAAGATGACTAAATTGTAAGGAAGAATGTAATAGGTTTGTATTATTGAAAAGAAAGAAGAAAGGTGCTGGTTCTTTTTTTCAATAGTAGATTTTGAAATTTTAGAGTTTCAACCTGATGTTCCTGAGTATCGTGCTACAGATGATCAGCATTTACACATCTTTCTGCATTTTTATGTGTCTCATTGTCTTTCTGGATTCCCTGCCATTCCTGATTTCATTGTGGAGCGTGTGTCAGGAAAAGAGCTTATGTAATGAATCAGTTTCTTTACAACAAATTAAAAAAGGAGCAATAAAAACTCCCACACCGTTGTGTCCTGTTGAATAATTACAGTTTGAACTTTCAAAAGTATTTAGGTACCTTAGGGAACAATGTTTTTCTGAACCTCCTTGAGATGTGTGCTCCAACATCAGTGCCACACAGCCTTGTGTTTCCCTGCAGAACAGGTCCAGGAGCAGCAGCACAAGAATCCCTCAAATGCCCTCCCAATCGATTCCTGCACCTTAACTGGCCAATTAGAACTTCAAAGGTGAGACAATTAAAGAAGTAATCTACTAGTGAAAATAATTTTCTGTAGACACTGGGATAAGTCACATGGTTAAGATCATTGGGAAAGGAAAGACTTCTGGGGGCTTCTGTGGCATTTCAATGGCAAGTGAGCTAAACCCACAGTTACTCAGGACTTCATGGAACACATCACTGTGAGAAGGTAATAGCACAGAGTTCTTAATCAAGGCTGAAGTTGAACTGAAAACCAGACACACAGCAAAATAGTGTGGTCAGACAAAAAAATAAAGGATAAATATTTGCTACCAAAGATCCTACACATATAATTATTAGATGCATGAACCTATATGGGAAAAAAAAAATCAGTTCACATTTTGGTTCCTTATACTACTTATTGTGAAAACTGGAAGGGAGATATGGCTCTCTATTTACACTGAAGACCATTTTTATTGTCATCTTCATCACATAGTAATCATTATTATTTTTATAGCATCTATCCTCACTACAGTGCAGATGTACAGTGTAAGGTGAAAAATCACAAACACAATACTGTGCTCCATGAGCCTTCCTAGCAACCATGGTTTTGGTCAGGAATGGGATTTTCTGCTAATTCACCTGGTTATTATTTGGCGTGTGCATCTCCATTCCATTCCATTAAAAAAAAAAAATCTTTGCTTGAACCAGCAGTGAAGGATGTGGAGGCTGCAGCCTTGCAAGGCACAGGATCTGCAGTAGCAGCACAAGCAGGCTGTGAGGGCTCACTTCTGTTTCCAGGAAACTCAAGGCCTGAGTCAGGGAAGGGGTACCCATCCACAGCTCCCACTGAATTAATTTGCAGTGCTAGGGAGTGGACAGCTCTGAGAAATTAAATCCGTAACTACTATCAGCATTCCAGGGCCAGTGATTGCTTTTGAAAGGTTACTGAGTAAAGTGCAGGCTGTGTAGAAAGCCCAGTGTTATTGCCTGAGATATTATCCTCCTAAAGAGACTCTTCCCACTGAGTTAAAAAGAAATGCGTTGACAAATTCCACTTATCATGAGAATGGAGCATTATGGAAACCGTGAGAGCTTAAAAACAACAACAACAAAACCAAGGCAGAACAAATAGATCAAAACCTCAGTAGCCAGGTTAACATGCACGGCCGAGTTAAGGCAACACAGATTTATTTTGTTGAAAAACGCTGCTCTTTGCAGTACATGCAGTTTCCACTGAGGTGTGCTAGCTCTCCAAAGATCATCCCTTCTCCCACACCCTTCTGCTGGGCGACTGAAAGTGCTGTCATATCCCCAACAATGTCCACTACTCTGTCTCAGCTTGCTAACCCTTTCACGCCACCATTTTGCACACAGCATGTTTTCAGGCAAGAGCAGCAAAACGCCAGAGAGGAAATTTGCTGGAAGCAAGGGATGATTTCTTTATTTTTAGACAAGACGGTGCAATTAGTTTCTGTCTGAAAGTAGCTGTCTTTGTGAGGGACTGACATGGATATTAGCTTTGAATTCATCAAAATGATTGTGTATGTCATTCCGGGAGAATTCTGGGCAGTCTTAACAGTGTGCAAGAGGGGTTTTTCACGCTGTTTTGACATTTGTCTGCTTCTAGGAGCCATTCTGTGATGTTGTACCATCATTATTGCTACCACCATAAATGTAAGCTCCTTCTGCTTTTACATCAGACTGATTTCTCCGCATTTGGACCTACTTAAACACCAAGCACACCTACTGATGTCTGAAAAAAACAGATAACACAGTAGGGCATTTTTAAATAAGCCACATAATCAGGAAAGTAGCAGAGAGCCAAAGGTTTAACAAAGGTGAGTCTGGGGAAGAGGGGAGGGGATTTCACTTTGTCAGCTTCTTGTTATTTGCAGATGCTCAAAACCAGATTACCTATGATTTTAAGAACAGTTCATTCTAGTTGAAGAGAATAATGACACAATAATTTTCAGCCTACAGGTAATCACTTTAAATGGTCATGAGGTGAATGCTGTGGTAGGTTTCCTCCTCAGCATAAAGCTTATGAGCTCCTAGTGTTGCTAACATGTAATATGCATTTTTCAGTCCATCATCAACAAGATACGTGTTTCCCTGAGAGGCTGCCAGCTCTTTGAAAGTGGCTTTGATACAAAATATAAAAAAGGGGAGAGAAAGAGTTTATTAATGTAGCTGGGAGTAATTGAACCTTGTAGTAAAGTAAGTATTAGCATGAAGTTTGTCTCAAAAAATTGGCCTGTACTGTCTGAAAGCACTACACAGATGTGCAGGGAGGATTCACCTCACCTGGTGTCACATCAGCACAGATATCTGAAGTCCCCTGTGTACTGAATGCAAGGAGACCTGCACACTTCCACTGACCCTCCACAGGAATTTGCCTAGAATGAGAGGAAGTCTCTCGCTCTCTCTTGACAATCAAAGGAAGCCTAGAGGACCTGCTCGCATGTTGGCATCTTGCATTTTTTGAAATGAAGGCCTTTCAGACTATGTTTCCCTAACCACAGAAAAATCAAATGCAAAGGATGGCAGCTGGATCATTCCCTTCCATTAAGTCAAGCAGAAGCTGCAAAACAAGCTTATTTGGTCTCAAGAGACCCTCAAGAAGCCTAGAAAGGGTTCTGGAAATTTATGCTTTTCCCTTCCTCTACTGTATTGCAGCACAAGAGCTCAGTTTAGGGAAAAGGCAGCATGGTCCCAAGCACCCTTTCAAGTAATCAGTCATTGCCCATGGTGGTGGGGGTGCTGCATCCTGGAGCTTGTGTTGAGAAGCTTCTCAGATCGTATCAACCCTGGCAGTCTAAAAATCACCAAGAAGCACAGTTGTCTGGGAACAAATGGGAAAAAACCCCTTCCTCACTAAATGGCAAACCAACAACCCCCTAGGACACAGTCTAAGATACACTCAGGATATCTAGCAGGAAATAAGCCTCCAATTAATTTTTGTAGTTTATTGAACTACATTCAGAGGACTGCTCAGGTATGACAGAGCTAGTGCATGTCAGGAGCACATGGGAAAAATGCCATCTGGAAGGCAGGAGATCCAAAAAGATCACTTTCATATGACAATTTTGATTTGTAGGTTGAGATGCCAAAACAAGCAGATTCAGACACTTGTGCATTTGCATTGCATTTTGATGACTCTACAACAGAGCTTGTCTATATATATATATATATTTTTTTTTCTTTTAGCTGAGGTCTGCTGGTGCTTTAACTGAGATCTGTTCAGTAAGAACCTGCAGCTTTCTAGCCTCACACCTGGAAACTGAAGTGGCACACTCTAGGCGCTCTCCAAGAGGCTTTGGAAATGACACATCTCCTAAGAGACACAAAGAGGACTTGGATCTTTTAAACATCGCCATCTTCAAATAAAAACCCAATAAAAACTGTGAAGGATGCATTTGGTGGATGGAATCAAGCAGGGGCACCTCGAACCAGAGGACAAGTGGAAGAATGAGGTTTTGCCAAAGGGTTACACAGTTATTAGATGAAATTATAATGTTACAGCAAATATGAGGAAAGCCTAAAGAGGAGAAATTGCTGGCTCTTGAAGTAATTTTAGGGGGAAAGCAGCCACTGCTGGGTTCATAATTTTTCACAGATTTTTATGCAGCAATACATTCAGTGTTTCAATGCAACAGTGGTCTTGCAGGACATCCTGCAGAACATAATTTCCCAGCTACCACTCTGAAAAAACAGGAGGTTGGGCCACTCTCTTTCAATGTAGGAACATACTGGTTTGCTCAAAGGGCTTTTGCTACCAGAAAGGCAAAGCTACTGAGGATGGAAAACATCAAGTTGCCAGACTTGACCAGTTCCACCCAGACAAGTGAAGAAATGCCCGTGTTGGGAAGTGCACTGGGTGTGTGAGCACGCACTTCCCTGTGCCTTTGGACCAGTCTTTGCAAATCCAGTACTAACAGGCTCTTGGCTTACCAGCAAGGTCAGGCTTTAGACACAGTGAAGTAGAACAATTCCTAGGGTAACAGGCTCCAGGAGTGGCAGGACGACCAGCCTTTATTGCCACAGATCTGCTGCTAAGCTGAAGCAGCAGCAGCCACACTGTGGGATGACAACACTCCCTCCTATGAGCAGTAGTGATTTCACAAACTCTCTCATCTCAAAAACTATTAACTGGGCAGAAAATCTGGCTCTCCAGGGCTCTCCTCAGCATGTGGCTTCATCACTCGCTTTTCCTTCATTCCTTTTCCTACCCCAGCCTACCCTGAGCTCCCCACATGCAAAACACTATCAGCATTTACTGTGCTCTGAGGAAGCCATGTTCATCCTTTGCAAAAGCAGTCAGAGAATCTTACTGAATCTTTCAAAAGCAGCGAGGTGGGTGGAGGCAGGGTGGAAATAGAAATATTTTTAAAAGGGGATAAAATCTGCTGATATGATGAGAGGGGGAATTGGAATTCTGGCCACTTACCATTCACTTACACCTCAAATAACCAAATACTTGACCCAGTTTTCTGTCCTCTTTGCAAAGATTGGCACAAAAAGGGTTCTCGATTATCAAACAAATATGAGCAGCAAAATACCACTTCTGCACTTGTAAAAGAGGCTCCAGTAAGTCTACCTATATGTGCTTGGAGCCTTTCAGAATAGCCAGTAGAGTTAAAAATTAAATTAAATTTAAAATATGGCTTTTTTATTGTTTGTTTCTTTATGCCATATAATAAATGCCTAAAATACTTTTTAAAGACAGTGTTCAAGAGTGCCTGGAACCAAACCTCTGGCTGAATCCCTTTATGGAGACAGCAGGAAACCACAAACTTTAAATCCACACTGAACTTTCCCAAAGATGGAGCATTTAGACTGATGATTTTGATACAGATCCATGTGTAACCATAAGGTCAGTGTTAGATTTTGGTGTGTGTGGTTTTTTTATTATATTTTTGTGAGTGACAGATAACACAAATAACATTTGCCATATACTGAATTCATTTTATTGCATCTCAGTGACTGTTGACTATTATCAGATGTCCCCTTTTTTGTTTGACATTAAAAAAAAATTATGCTCTTCTATCCATTTCTGGGTGTGAGTGCACAAGAAAAAACAGAACAAACCAACCCCAGACATATTTGCCTGTTTTCAGAGGGATTATAGATAAAGGGTTACTTTTGCCAGTGAGCTACAAATTCCTTTTCACCTTCCACTTTCTCTCCCCGGTCTTTAAACTCCTCCCACTTCCAACAAAGAAAATCAGCTGGAGAATCGATTTCTGGAGATAAAGATTCTTCATGTTAACATGCAAATCTGGTCTTCTATTGCCAGGCCAGATTCCAATCAGAGATGATTTTTTTATCTCACCCAAATTTTTATTCTTTTGCATTATTCACATTTTGCAGACCAATGTGCATTCCTACAGTTATGCTCAGTAGCATTTGAAAAGCCAAGGGGAATTTGAGATCATTCCTTCACATCACTAATAATCTCAGCAGGCTAAGTAGTCATAGAACAGATTTTCCCAGGCCTAGTCTTTATTTTAAGAGAATTTACTACAGTATCAAAACTCAAATGTGAGGATAATTGGAAATGTCATTGTTATGAGACAACCAAGTAAAAACAGATTCATAAAAAGAAAAAATAAAGTTCTTAATATCCATCAGTGATGAGCTCATGCCTAGAACAAGAAAGGAGTTTTGTCTATCCCTAATGATAAAATCACTGTAGATTTTCCTAGCTTTTACATGAGCAAGGGTCTGATTGGTGAGAAGTTATAAATCAGAAGAATGACTTAGGTGAATACAACTGCTCATCAGAAGCTGTGGAGAAAATCAGAGCATTAAAAGGTGACTCTGATTCAAGCCTGTTTTGTGTTGCACCCTGTGCTGAATGACAAAGAGTCTTTGGGGTGGGAAACTGAAATGAGTGTACTGAATATATGCATTCTTTCCTCTCATTACAGAAAACTTCATCTTAAATCTGGGTGTTAATAGCATTTTTAAGGGATTTGACTATTTATGTAGGTGTCTGATCCTGTATGATGCTGAATTCCATTACAACACCTTGGTTTTCATAAGAGTGCAGGAAAAAGCATCACCTTTATGGAACTGAAGCTGGAAGGCACAGGGAGCCTATTTTAAAATCTTCTAGTCTGTAGAAATTTGTCAGCAGCATCCAGTCTGAACAACATGAGAGAAGCTGAAGCCTACCTGACCTACATTGGAAGAAGCAGTTCCAAAAGGTTGCTCACTGGACAGAGAAATATGCAAAAGCTGAACCATTCCCAGAGAAAAAAAAGAATGATGAGTGCATGATAAAGACACCTGAACACATTATTCATTTTAAAAGGGTACAAAACTAAAGGAAAGACATTTAATAGCAAAAGAGGACAAAGAAAATTCAACAGAGCCTCAGTAAAACAAGATACAGTTGGCTAAGGAGGAGCATCAAGCAAGACCACAGAGGCTTTTGGTTTCCTGAAGAGAATCTCTTGGGTCATTCACCTTTTCATAGATTTGAGCTAGGTAATAGTAGTGCTGTCTTCAAAGAGGAGGAGGATGAATGCTAATTAGAAGTGAATTCTATTAGTACCATCTCAGACAATTAGGAATCTCTCTTTAGAAGGAAGTTTCTTTTCAAGAAAAACCTCTTTCTTCGTGCAAAATGGGAACAGCAGTGTTATTCAGAGTGTTAAATTTCCTCCTAGGAATACTTCAAGAGAATAACAGTGATACACATCCTGCAAAACATCAATTGCACATATGGATGTGTTTGAGGAAGCCTTGACTTTATATCTTTGACAGAGCAAAATAAAGATGAGTGCTATAGTTTCTTTTAAAACTGTAATATATCATGATCTGTTTATGTAAAAAGGGACAACTACAAGATTGCACAAAAATACCCATTTCTTGTACCCCTAGAAAGTCAAATCCACATGCCTTATCCAGAATCTGATTGAAATCTCTTATAAATGAGCATCCTCACGTAAATCATCTGACTATTTCTTTAGTATACCCCAGTGTTTAATTTAATTGCTTTGGAAGACATTTGAGAGCATGGTTTGCATTATTACCCTTTCTCTCTTTTTCTGTCCCTCTTCCAGGACAAAACCCCAAAATATTACTTGAGATTTTTGGTTGTTTATACATAACATGTAAACCACTGCACAACTGAAGACAGTGCCTCCTCAGGCTTGCCATTTAGACCTTCTGGTTTGTATTTGTGTCCAGTTGATGTTTGTGAGAAATTCTTACAGACACAGGATGAGTCAATGAGCAGGGAAACTTTTTGTTTCATTTTGCGGTCAGTTTTCCAGAGACTTAAAATGTGCAGAAATGTGAAGCCATGGCAATTTAAGAGCAGAGTGTGGAAGAAGACCCCTTAGGGCCCAAAGTCAGCCAAAGGTGCCCACAGAAATGAAAAACAAACAGAAAACCCCAAACCAAACCCAAAAGACACTAGAATGCTAGAATCATAGTGTTGGCTGGAAGGGACCTGTAGAGGTCATTTAGTCCCAATCCCTGCTCCAAGCAGGATTATTGCCAGCACTTGATCAGGTCAACCATGGCTTTGTCTGGCTCTGAAGATGGAGATTTCACAGGCTCCCAGTGTAACCTGTTCCATGGCAGCACAACCCTTTCAGCAAGGAGGATTTTCCTAAGGCAAATTTTGAACCTTTCAAGCCAGAATTTTTATTTTTCTGCTTCTTGTTTCATATTCTGCCACTGCCAAAAAGGGTTTGACTTTTTTTGTTTTTGTAATGGCCTTTTAAAGACACCAGTGACTGCCATCAGCCATGGCTAAGCCTTCTTTATTGCCACCCTGAGGAAGTGTGGTTCTGTCACCCTCCATTTGCATGTCAGGTGTTCCTGTGAGAGCAAAGCTACCTCATGAACCCTGGATCATTGTCTCCACTGGCAGGTGAAGAAGATGCACAGCCAAGTAAGAGTTTTCCAGCAATACTGATCTTTTGAAATGTTTGGAAACCAAAATAAATTGCCAATGATCTGAGCAGAACAATCAAGATTCTTGATTGTTCAAGACCAGGAAGGGAAAGTCACATATATGTTTGGACAATGTACTGATTAGAAATTCCCGTGTGCAATACATAAAGAAATGCATCCCTTCCTTTTTTCTTGCAGTACTGACATGCTTTCACATGTAAAACACTGTGCAAAATATTTTCCCCACAATTTTTCACCACTATCAAAAGATTCTTATGATTTTTTTCAGATTATTCTACTTCACACACTGCTTTTGGTTATTGATAAACACTGTTTCTGAGCACAAGTAGGAAATATTTAGATTCATGTCTAGGCAATTTCAGTTGGAGGGACCTACAATGACGATCTAGTCCAACTTCCTGAGAGATTCAGAGTTTACCAAAATTTCAAGCATCTTATCAAGAGCATTGTACAAATGCCTCTTAAACACCAACAGACCTGACCTCTCTAGAAACCCGTTACAGGGTTTGACCACCCTCTCAGTAAACAAAAGTTTCCTAATTCCCAGTCTAAAACTCCTCAGGTGTATCTTTGAACTATTCCTCTCCCTGGTTCCTTTGGAGAAGAGCTGAGCACTTCCCTTTCCTCTTCCTCTCCCCAGAAAACAATGAAGTTGTCTCCTTTTGTCCAAACTACACAGGCCCAAAGCTTGCTCTTGTGCCCACAAGCTAATCTTCATCCTGTACAGCCCTTTCACCAGCTTTCTTGTTCTCTGGGTGCATTTTCAGAGTCATGGCACCCCAGACTGGAAAGCACTTTAAAGATCATCCAATCCAGCCTTTCTTGGCAAAAGGCAAGATGGAGCAGTCCCCTGTTCAGTCAAATGTTAAAATTCTCTTATGTTGGGGAATCCATCCTGGGAAGACTATTTCAGTGGCTGATTGCTCTCATTGTGGAAAAAAAAAAAAATCCTCTTTTGTCTAATCAGAATCTCTTCAAGATAACTTGTATCATTACCCCAAATAGTTTCTGTGTGACTCCTTGTAAAAAAGAGAATTTCCCTCTTTGTAGCCACCCTTTGAATACAGGAACATGATGATAAAGTCTCCCCTAAGCCTTCTTTTCTCAAGGCTGAACAAAACCAGTTCTTTCAGCCTTCCCTCATATGGCAGGAAAGGACTTTAACATTCTTCTTGAATTGTGGAGCCCAGAACTGAACACGGCACGAGGTGAGGCTGCACTCACACCAAATACAGTGGGATAATCCCTCTTTTGACCAGCTGGTGTGATGCCCCCTGGAATGGGGTTGGCTCTGCTGTCTCAGACTGAGGCTGCTGAGAGCATCCCCAGATCCCTTTCTGCAGGGCTGCCCCCCAGACATTCCTTTCCCAATTTACACTGTCTGTCATTCTTTGATCCTAGGTGTGTAATCCAGTATTTTGACTTGTTAAATTTCATCCCATTAATCACAGCCCAATGATCCAATTTATCAAGATCCCTCTGCAAGACATCTTGTCCCTCAGGAGAGACAACACTGCCTCCCAGCTCGGTTTCAACAGCAAAACTGCTAAGGGTGCACTCAGCTCCTGCACAAAGATCATTGATAAAGACATTGAGCAGAACTGGTCCTAAAACTGAACCTTGAGGGAATCAGGTGGATCCCAATTCACTGCTCCCCTGTTCACAGCACTGCTGTTCAGACAGCTCCTCACCTAGCTTCCTCATCTCACAACTGGACAGCTTGTCCAAAAGGGTGCTGAGAGGGGCAGTACCAAAACCCTAACTAAAATACAGAAAAGCTCCACTGACTGCCTTCCCTTCATCCACTAGGCAGATGACCTTATCACATATGGGTATCAAATTAGTTAAAATAGAGCTTTCCCTTTGAGAACCCATGTTGACTGTGCCTGACGATTGCATTATTCTTTAAATGATCTAATTTTAAGGAATATATCTTCCTATATGGCCCTTATAATTATAATAATTGTTATTATCTGTAACAGAGACAACCCTGTGTCATGTAGCAGATTTCTCATTGTGTTAGATATCGTACAAAGAGAGAATAAAAGGCTGGTGGTGTTCGAGAACTGGTATCTTGTGTCACATGGTGTTGTTTCAAATCCCCACTGGGAAAACAGATATTAGACAGAAACCAAATAAATTTCCTGGAGAGCTACAAAACTTGAAAGAATAAGCATTTCCTAGATATTTGCTTTCTGTGACCGAAATGTGATCGCTGTGAATATTCTTGGAAAATGAACAGAAAGGGCCATGAATTTTAAATACATTTGAGGAAATACACATGAATGCTTTTTTCCCCCCAATTCTATCCATCTGACTTTATTCACATCTACAGTATATGAGATTGCTTGTGCAGAGCTACATTCAGAATGGGTATAGTCCCAAAGAATTTAGTGGAGTTACACCAGGCATTAAAGCAGTCCACCCACTGATTTTACATTTTGAAAGCAAATCTGTTCAATTGTAACAGGCACCACATTATGTCTTTGCTAAATTCAGAGTCATTCTGCCACCCAAGGGCTGCCCTCTTTTTTTTATGCACTTTGCTTCTTTCTTCACTTTTTATTACCACACTGCTCCCTCAACATGATTGCATCTGCATTTTATTAGGATTACTGCTACTGTTTAAGAAACACCATATCTCACTGCATCCTGCTGTGTTTTAATATTTCCTGGTTTATTCCACTTGTATTTCTTTTAATAGATAAGTATATATTTTCGTATGCAACAAAATCAAACTGCTTTAGGGAATAAATTGATAAATTGGCATCTAGAACACTGCTAAGCATCCTAACTCTGTGCCAGGCTCAGAGGAAATATCAGGACTGCCAGTTACGTTGGCTGAAGAGTCTGGCTGAAGACTATAGCCAGCCAGGAAGAGATTGTCTGTCTGCTGGAAATGATTACTGTCATTATTAGACTTGAAGTGGTGCTTACTGCTTCCTCTTCAAACATAGGCAAGGTACAAGAAACTCTGCCCCAAAAATCATATAATACAGCTTGAAGCAGGCAAGCCAACAGAGAGAGACAGTGATTTCTAAGAGGAGCAAGGGGAGGGTGGAGGAGGGAAATGCTTTAAGTAGGGAAAATACCTGCCAGAGCTCCTTTTGCAAAATATGTGTACACATGCATGTATGTCTATGTATAAATATACACAGACTTATATTTTAAAGACTCAGCCTCTCTGTCATATGGAAAAGCACCCTGATCATTCAGTGGTCCCCCCAGCTGTACTTGGTAACCAGTCAGAAGCTCCATGGCAGCTGAGGAAACCTGCAGGGAGGTGCCATGCAGTTGCCATTGCAGTCTCAGGGCTCCATAGCTACAAGAGCCTTACTGAAAAGGCAGCATTATCTGACATGGATACAGATGCTGCTCGCAGGTTGAGACTAAGCTACATCAGGGAGGGACTGCTTATTGCTGCCAGTCAAGTGCTATTGCCAATTTGACATGAAAATATTGTCAAGTAAGTATATGAAACCCTCCCACACACACCCCATGCCTTCCTGTCCCAAAACCTGAAGCTTTGGGGGCAGAAAGAGAAGCCCCAGGGACATCCTGGAGGACAGCTGCTGGGATGCTGGAGTGAACTTTGTCATGAGGGTCCTGTACGATCCATGGGTTTGCTTACACTATGTCCAAAGCCATGCATGCAGATTTACAATGTCAAAGGCTAGAAAATCTGTCCTTGAGGGCATTTTCTGAGCTATCTCTATTAGACAGTAGCCTGCCATTCCATCCTGCCTCCACCTTTTTTGTCTTTTTGTCCTGAAATCATACATTGTATAAATCCAAGGTTGCAAATTTCTCTCTGGAACATCTACCTTTATTTAACTGGTAGAGTCAATATTGTGTAAATTGGAGTAAAAAAAAAATAAAAAAAATCAAACTATTAAAGCAAAATAACAAAGCTAACTCTGAACAACAACAATAACAGCAAACGAAGAACAGCCAACCAAACCAACACCCCCAACCCTCCTGTCTGCCTACCCAAGCTGTAACATGTTCTAGTCCAAGGAGAAGGAGGTAAGGTGTGATACAAGCTTGACACATTCTCTGGAAAACCATTTATTTGGTTGGTTGATCTTCTAATTCTTCATGCTTTTCAGACATGCAAAAAATTCCCAATATATTCAGCCTACAAACCTCCTGGCCAGAGAGGATCCAGAGGGTAAAGGAAAAGCAAAGGAATAAGGATGTGCAAACAGAGTAGGAGAGGACCTGGATGACTGCCCTATAATGAAAACTGATATCACTGCAAGCCAATGTAATAATTCATCTCAGCTGATAGATCAGCTAACTGCTAATATATTGTGAATACAATACAGTCTGAGCTCTGTAAGATTAATGTTTTTCTGCATGCAAGCTGCAACTAAAAGGGCTATTTTCCCCTTTCATTAATCTAGAATAAATAATGGTTATAATATTGCATATCTCTTGCCTTATCTGTGACAGTTCCTTCGTGCTGAAATAGGAGGTTGTTGCAGTATGCAACACAGCTCCTTGGTGTGTTCTGTGAGCGAGACAGAAAGGGAGTCATTCATGCTGGAAAATATCTGGCAGAATTTCAAAGTTGCTTCCCTTTTTAATCTGTCTTGAGTTACAATGTGTTCCTGGAATTATAAGTACAGTTAGATATGTGGTTCTGTCTTCTGTTAGTGAGTTATTTCTTTTCTTTGCTGCACAGTTTCTAAGTGTTCACTGTGAGCAAGCCCACGGTGAGGTTCAAATGGCAAGTAGGGTAAATTCTAATTTCTGGGGTTTGGAGTGTCTCTGTAAATCTACAGGACAAGTAATACGTTGTGATACATGACCTATGAAGCACCATGCAATATAAAGAGTAGGACTGATTTACCTTCTGGTAGTTCTGACATGATAGGCAGAGTTAAGATCAAATATAGTAATTTCTAACACTTTCTTAAATCTATTTGACACTTATGTGAGAGCAGAAGGATACAAGAGGCCTCCTTGGTCATTGAATTCTCCTCCCTGCTATAACTGGCAACCATATCACACAATCCCCTCGTTACTCACCCTCCCCAACCCAAATTTCTTGTCCTCACGTTGCTCTGACTTCTGCGAACAGCTCAGTGAATTGAACTAAGCATCACCCAGCTCTGTGCACACACTGGCTTTTCACCCATTATCAGAGGCTGGGACTTTGGTTCGGGAACTTATTTGGAGTTAGCACCTTCTGCAGGTGCTCAGTGTCTGGATCACAGATCCCAAGGGAAGCTGCTGTTAGGATGAGGGGGCTGAGAGGTGCAAGGTGTGTGCTCCTGTGAGCTGCATCACACATGTGAGATGCACTTTGCTTCTGGGCATGGCTTGCACAGCTTGCACACTATCTTACTGCTCTCCTGGAGGAAAGCACAACGTCTGTGTGAGGGATGTTGGCAGGGCAACCAGAGGAGTATCACCGTGTGGATTAATCCAGAAAAGTGCAGAGGAGGTTTCATGGTGTGTTCTTCTTTGTGCCCCTGCAAAGACCTGCCAGCTTGATTCAGATCTAACACTGGTGGAGCAATGGAAGAAATTGTCCCCATTTTGTTGCTGTCTTTTGAAAGGCTGACACTGAGGCAATTCCTAGGAGCTGATGGACTTTAGCTCCTCCTTCACATGTGGGGGAGAAGGGGGAATGGCTTCAAACTGAGAGGAGGTTTAGACAAGGTATTAGGAAGGAGTTCTTCCCTGTGAGGGTGGTGAGGCCCTGGCAAATGTTGCCCAGAGAAGCTGTGGCTGTCCCATCCCTGGAAGTGTTTAAGGCTCTGAGCAACTCTCTTGCCCCAGCAGAGAGTTGAAACTGGATGATCTTTATTGTCTCTTCCAACTCAGACCATTCCATGCAGATTTGCAACCTTATGTAAAACTTTTAGGCTGAAAAAAACCCTGAAGGATATAATTATTCATTCTCTAAATAGAGCAATCTTTAACAAACAAACAAGCAAATACATAAATTAAAAACATTTTAAAATTGTTTCTTTACTGAATAAATTCCAGGTCAAATTATCCTGAATATAAACTAAATGTGATTGGCTAAAATAACATCTGATCAACATGCAAATGATGGAAATGATCCACATAAATTGGCAGCATGTAGACAATAATGGATTCCCCTTTTTCTCAAACTGAGATGTAAAAACTTTTTCCCTTGTGTTTTTTTCTGTGCTTTTTTTCCCTTTGATGCAAATGGATACTTTAGGAGTGTCTGAGTAAAAATATTGCAAAACTTAATAGTGATCTGTTTGAAAATGATCAGACTGTACCTTTATTATGTTTATTTTAACCAGTTATCTCATATTTTCTGATGGTTAAGTTTTGTCCAATGCTCTTTCCCCTCTCCTCCAAAAAACTAGTCCTATACTATACTCCTATATAGTATGCAGAAATTCATAATTTGATAATTTCTGCTGCCACAGTGAATAGAAAACTTGTCTTTTACAGAAAGCAACTATATTTCTAGATTTATTGCCTTTTCATATAGCCATCTTGTCTTGCTGGAAGTAGACAAGCAGTTGATTGAGTAAAAAAGAGGAAATATACCCTGTACACTTCTTTTTTTTAGTTCAGAAAAGGAATACTTCTCGTTTGTGGTGCTCCAATTTTTCTAAAAGGAAAAAGCAATAAATTTGATAAAACAGCCAAAAAGGCTTTCAGAGAAATGAATGTAGGTAGACCTTTGATGGATAGAGGTCAGCAGAAATGAGATCAGAGGGCAAATCTGATGACACACATTTTCTGTGATTTAGATAGAATATATTTATCTCAGTGTAGAAATTAAAAGTGCTAAAGGAAAGGGGATGTTTAAGCACAAAAGAAAAGGAAGGGAAAGATAAGGCCACAGGCATCAGGTGGCAGAACAGTTCCTAGGAGAGAGGAAGACTTTTTTTTATGCTTTGTTTGCAAAACAAAACCCAATTCAATCGATACTATGCCACTGAAGAGTTAAGTCTGTGTATAAATAATTACAACAACTTATTGGAATGAAGGAGAAAAAAAAAATCATGGAAGGGGAAATTTAGTGCCTTTGGTAGTCTATGGAGAAAATCAGATTGGGACAGTAAACTGTAGTGACATCATCCATTATCGAAGTAGCAGGCAAAACAATGGTGGATGGCCAATAAAGTACTTTGATGTTGAGGTTTCTCCATCTGTATCCACAAGTGAATATATTTTTTTATTACGTGATGGACAAGAAAGCTCTTTACCAGATTTGCAGCTCTGAGGACATTAAAACATCTTTAAATTTAGTTCCAAACACTAAAATACCCGTTATTCTCCTTTCATGCTGCCTCAGAAAGTGGTGTTTTCTTGCAGCTGTTGAAACCGAAGAAAATGGGTTGTTCTAGTTATTTTCATAACTAGTACCACAGTGTATTCCCACTCTAACAATTCTGGAGATCATTACGTGTAGCTTGTAATTTACGATATTCAAACACAAGTATTCTCTATGAAACAGACACTGTTGATTCATAGTAGGTTTTGCCTATACTTGAGATATATAGGTGTTTGACTTTTTCATTTGGAGAAAGCAAAGGGGGCTCAAGAGACTTAAAGTCTGAAATTGTTTATCCCTGCTTCAAGGAAGGCTGTGAAATAGTTTGTGTCTCCTCAGTGACTACAGTACTTCTAAACAAATGTAACTTTCCAGTACTGAATTTGGGGTTTGATATATTCCACTACAAATTTGCAAACCTAATGTACTAAGAAAACCATTCTTTGACATATCTACATGCAAGTAATATCAATATATCTCACCTAGATGGTGCAGCTGGGTGGCCAGAAAAATAATTTTTTCTTCAGATTACATCGGTCTTTTTTTTTTCTGGGAAGTAAATGGTCTTTAGAGGCCCCCCAAAGACCCATAAATATTTGAAAACACTTTTAAAATTATCATCTGGGGCTTTTGGCAACTATGTCGAGGTATCCATTTCATGAAATGTATTCTCCCAGCACCTCACAATGGCTTGCTGATGGCGCATTCCCTGGCTGGCTCACACACATAAAGCTCCTGCTGTACATTTGATGCCTTTGTAACACGTAGGCTGAATGGATACTATTTGTTACATACAGGCAAAGGAAGCCATTTCAGTATGAGGAGGTAATGCCCACTCAAACATCGACACTTTTGCTACTGCTGGAATCTGAAAAAAAAAAATAAAATAAAAATTTTTCCACACTGTATGTAGAATGAAACCGATTTATACTATGGGTAGAGCAAAATAGATTCCAGGCAAATCAGTACCATAACAGCTTTATAAGGAACACCTTCACTGCATCAGAGAAAAAAGGTATCTTGTTTGGTTTTGCTACAAATTTGGCGGCTATATCTCATTAGGCAAAGTTCATTGGACATGCATTTGCAGAAAACTTGGGACCATCTAATTTAAAAATTAATCTCTCAGTCCTGTAATCATTGGATCTGCAAACATAAATATGACCAGTTCACTAAGTAAAGGACTTTAAAACACTTCGCTAAAAAAGGGACACTGTACAAACTGTTACAAAGTTAATACATCAGCCAAGTCTAACTATTACAATAAGGAAAAAAGAAAAGGAAAAAAGCTATAGAATTTCATCATTCAAATGAGTGAAAGACATTGCGTCTCTGTGTGTTACCAATCCCCAAAGCTGAGAATCTGTCTCAAAACCTTGGGGTTATGCAGCTTTTAACAATCATGCTTTCTGAGTATTTCCTGATTTCGAAACTGTCTCTTCTCCAATATGAGCATGACTATGTGTTTTATCAGCTCTAAAAACAGTACAATGAGTAAATGATTTCAGTTCCAGCTGCAGCAGGGAGGCTCCCCTTCCTGCCAGTATAATCTTGTGAATGCTGCAGCTTCACACACCACAACAAAACTGCCTGCAGGGGAGACCAAGTTTGGAGCCTCCTTGCAAAAATGGACTGTGCTTATCAAGCAATTGCTCTGCTTTCAGTTTTAGGAGTATTTACACCGAAAGGTAAAGGCTGATACATTTTGTGATTGCAGGCTTTGCAACAAAAATCTAGGAGGGAAGAGGAAAGGGAGAATGACCCTAGAGTCAAGGAACTCTATGTTTGAGATGAGTTGCATTCAATTCTTTCCTTTCCCTGAAAGCTCTTAAAGACTATGGTGAAAATTATTTGATCACCTCATTTGCTGATCTATTAAACAAGGATAAAAGGCTGCCTTTGCAGTCTTTGCTAAAAGACTCCTCTATTTAGCAGCCAACTACTTGAGGAGGCGATAACATCTCATTACAGGTGCGTACATTACACAGAGATTTCTGAGATCCTAATCTCACCGAGTACCCTCCTGACATAAAAATGTTGGGAAACCTTTTGCAAATCACACTGAAGGCCAGATTTCTGCCCTTTAGCTTTAGATGCAGAGTTGAAGCCCGAGCTTTAGCCAGGTATGACTTGGTGCCACCCTCCTGTGCCACACCTTGGCTGCCTGCTTGGCTCTCT
>VWYO01008069.1:56059-68106 GCA_013400275.1 Rhadina sibilatrix
GCTCACGCACCCGTGCTGCCAGGACAGAAGTGGGTTTCCCATCCCACACTCCCATGTCTTCCCCATGGTCACGCAGATAAAACCACAGGTCAGCTCTTGGGGTGTACCCTCTTTCTCTAGCTGGGGGTCGTTGGGCTCTAACTCTGGGGCCTGTGACTTTACTTCTGAGTCATCCTGAACCCAAGAAATCCTCTGCTGATGTGCCCTCCTTTGTTTATATGTAGGTATTTAACCCCTGTCACAGCAAGAGGTCTGGAACAGTTTATAAAGAGAGTGTACCAGACTGACAAACTGCTATTGTGTATCAGAGAGAAAGGAAAGGAAAAGAGAAAGGGAAAGATGCTCTAACACTTCCTAAATGTATCAATATAATAATTATTATATTACAAATAATTATATATATTATATAGTTATTTAACACATTTTTACCCAGGTCACTGAAAACTTGCTTGCTTTATCTAACCACCTGAAAATAGGAATCATTGCCTAGGAATCTGATTAAATATTTGGCTTGCTTGATCTAAACACCAGAAGTAAATTCTGTCAGTGAGTTATTTTAATCATGAACTAAGCAATGACAAAGTGTTAAATACAAGAAGCCAGAAGCCTTTTCCTAATGCTGCATGTATGAAGGGAGGAAATCATGATGCACTCTAGGTACTTCCTGCTACCTGACTTAGTAACTTACTCTTATTAGATGGAGAAATTTCAATGGTTTCAGATGGCATAAGTTTCTCACTAAGATGACAAAAGCCTCTTTACCAGTAATTTCTTCTGTGTTGTTGGCAAAGACAAGAGAATACCCCAGGAGAAAATCCTGTCCATAACCCCATAGCAAGTTCTCATAATTGTTATCAACCCGCTAATTAAAAACTCTGATATATCCTTGGTTTTGTTGATTGGGAGTATTGAGTCTTCATTAAATTCCTAGGTGTTAGAAAGAGATATGATGGAAAGATCATTTCTGCTCCTAAAGCTCCTGGAGAACTTTTACATGAATACCAACATAGGTTTACATATACTGTACATGCATATATATACACACGTGTATATAGAGACATTATTAGAACACATTGGATTAACATTATCTTTTATTATCTTTTCTCCCCAGGCTTTCTGTGTAAACAATGAGAAAAATAGTTCCTTTTCATACAGCCCTGCTTTAAATTTATACCTGGTCTGGATGTGAAAAATATGTTTTGCTTCAAAAGAGCTATTTAAGATTAGAACGCCACATTTTAGTGGCATAACTTCCAAATGTGCTTAACACAGGCCTGACCTCCTATTACAGTCAGTATGTGTTTAACCTCAAAAACTAGCAGGTCACTGCAAAATGTAATTTAGATTACTAGTGTTTTATGGGTGGCAAAGTAACCCAGTTCACTGGTTTGAATAATAGTAACAATTAGAACAGGCTTGACTGAAAACATCTATAATAAACAACTCTAAAGTTTTACAGATTTGGTGGATTTGCCACCAGATGAAAAGAGATATGCTCATCTGAAAACATGATGCTTTTTTAAAGGAAGCACACTCTTCTACCAGCAACTTTAAAATTTTAACTTTAAAATTATTTAATTTCAAATTATTAAAATTTTCTCCGGCCATTCATTCTTCACACATGCACAGACAAGGTTTGTGTTCGTTCGACAGCAAGGGGAAATGGTCATTCTTAAAATTTACAGCAAATAAAATTTAAGCAAACCGAAAATGTGAATCAGAAACTATTGTCACTGAATACTGGGGAACCAGCCCTGTTGTAAAGGTGATATGAACATGATCAGTGGCACTGATTTTCTGAGCAGCAGCCTCTATGGATGGGCACAACTGATGGACAATATCACAAAAGAGGTCCTACACACGTTTCTCCTCTCAACTCAGGAAAGAAAAGCACAGGAATTCACCTCACATCATCCCTGTTGCTCACATTAATCAATACCCAATATGGATAATCCAGCAGCTGGCAATGTGATTGTGCATTTTTGTTGCACAGACCACAAATCTCTGAGAGTTGAAAACATCAGCATCAGCAGTGTGGTAAAAGCAACAGGCAAAGGGCACGGAAGACCTCACCAAGAACACAACTGAGCCTCTGCTAAGCACATGCCTTGCTGGAACCTGTGGCAAGATGTGTCACAGCAATATTTTTTCATAATTACTCTTTCTAATATATAATCAGGTGCAGAATGTTCCATGATGCTCTTGTTACCCAGAGTTGGATTCTTATTACTTTTATTTTTCTGAAGTTCACAAGCACATATAAAAAGATGACATTTCTATGTTCACATACCTGACAACCTAGATGAATTCTGAAGGGAAAAAAAAAAAAAACTCTCCCAAAGAATAGCTTTGCTCTGTGGGGAGCCCTGAAACAAGAATTCTTTCTTAAGTTCTGAAATAGTGTCCCATCGAAAAAGTAAGGCCACATGAATTTACTGTTCCATCCAGCTTTTTCTTTCTTGCAGGTTCAGAAAATAACCAGAATGTGTGGTTGGCAGGGTATTCCAGTACCATGTGTTCCAGGCTCTTAATTTTTTTTTACCCTAAATGGTCTACGAATCATGCCAAAAAGTTTACAGGAGGAAAATATTTCTGAGCTGATCTTCTTTCCAGATGGCCCCAATCCTCATCTCCAGACCTTTTCAAAAATCAAAAGGTAAAGTTCAATGTAGGTGGCAGGGTGTCCCCACTTGCAGTGATCCTGGCTGAGGAAAGTTAAGTGCTTTAGTTTGAATTTTAAGCTCAGTGATTTCATGTGTAGCTATAGTGTGACCCACAGTCTCATTTCATGTTGTAGGGGATAGAAGATTATGAGGAAATAATCTGGCAGGCACAGCATTAAACAATTGACCCTGCTTACACTTTGGGGTGCAGAAACAGGGAGTACCTTTATGCACATTTCAGGTTCAGGAGAAAATCTGTACTGAGCAGGCAAAGCTGATGTGCTGTAATTTGCTAATTTATGGCCTGAAATACACAAAGGCTAAGAGAAAATGAAATGGTAAATAGATACCAAATCAAGAGCTAAATTTATTGTGATGGACTGTAAATATACACCTATTATAACTTCACCCAACAAGTCCAATTGAAACTTGCCAGGTTCAAATGTATTGCAGTAGTCAAGAGAAAATGTAAAGTTATGTAAAATTATGTAAAGTATCCAGAGCTCCTGCTAAGTTTTCAGTTGGTGAAGTAAAACTGCTCATGAATTCACATAAACTATATTGCTCAAAATCTAATTTAGACTGAGCTTTAGGTGCGGGTGAGAGACACATGAAAGCTACAGCAGGTTTTAATACTGGATTATCCCATCATATTGTCCCATGACCATGCAAGCAAAGCAAGTTAAAGAATCACCCCTGATGGGAAACTAAGTACAATTTAACCTGTCTCCTGTGTCCTCCTAGGGTGAACTGGAGAAATGTGGGACAGACCTTTAAGTGGAGGGCAGCTGGCAAACTGAAATAGGCTTATTTTATAATGGAGAGTTTGGAGAAGCATACATGTAAGTGTAGAAAATTGTTTTCTCTGTTCACAGGGGTTAGAGATCTTTGTACCACTCAAACTCTGATATCTGATCTGGCTTTCAGGAAATGTTTTGCTTCACACTTCATATTTTTCTGATCAGTTTTCCGCTATAAATAAGGTAAGATCGGAGTTGAAGTGAGTCAAAGTGTCAGAGGGTCAGAGGGTTTATTTTGGTGGGATTTTTTGTGGTTTCTTTTTTTGTTGTTGTTGTTGTTGTTGTTGTGTTGCTTTGTTTTTTGGGTTTTTTGTGGTGTTTTTTTTTTTTTTGTTTTTTTTTTTTTTTTTTTTTTTTTTTTTTTTTTTTTTTTTTTTTTTTTGGGTTTTTTTTTTTTTTTTTTTTGAGAAAGTGCAAGTCAGGGATATATAAGAGTCCAAAGAAAAAACTGAAGAAAAGTAAAAATGCCTTTTCACAGGTTTTGACTGTGTTCAGAGGAAATGAACACTGAAAGGGGCAGCCCAAATAAGATCCTCTGCTTGAGGAGAGAAGTGAAACCTGTAGCTTTTCCAGAGCAGATATTCCCCTTGGCTTGGTGTTCCTCCTCCCTGCAGTTCAAGCTGCAGGGTCCCCATCACCTGGTTCCTGTAGGTAAACATGGAGAGAGCCTGCCCCAAGCTAGGAGATCAAGAATGGGAACCAAGCAAACACACAGTGGGCCCTGATAAACATCTGGTGTGTGAGAAAGGATGAATGGATGGTTCCTCACAGAATTTAATTAATAAAGTCGTGGCCTGATGCTTAAATACCTGTCTGCCCCTCCTGCCTGTCCTGATCTAGCTAAGTACAGGCTATGGTTTGGCTTCTACCTATGACTGGTTTAATTGGAAATGTGTCAGTTTCTGTGGCCCGTTACCCAGGATAGTGATCACAATGAAGTTTTAAGAACATGCATCTTAATTAAATTTAACAGGGTGTGCTTGCCCAAACAAAACTTGCTTTCCATCTTCATAAATCAAAATAAAGATCCAATCTATTTCTAGTGACTGGTGTTGATTTCCACTTTTAAAGAAACCTTGCCAATAGGACTGGAATGTGAATCACTTGCGAAAATATTTTTCCCAGTTGGTCCTAAAATTTTTTGAATAAACAATTTTGTAGTTTATTATACATGTTTGATTCAAGTAATTTGCCACTTCCTTGGGGAATAAGAAAAAATGTCTGATTATTACTGTTTTTAGTAGTCTTTGTATGTGTTCTGAAATATGAACACTTTCTTCTGTGTTTCAATACCAAAGGGCAGTTTTCAAATCACTATTTTAATATTAATCAAAACTTCACCATTTACAGCTTTTTGTATCATGAACTACAATGTAGCTTCAGTATGATAACTTTTCTATGATTTTTTTTTAAGGCTTACAATATAAACCAAAGAAACAAAGTCTAAGATATACAGTAAGTTAGATTTCAAAGCATAACATATTAAAGGCAAATTTGAAGAGTCATTAGTCACAGATAAATCAGACTTAACAAAGTATATTGGGATTTTTTCCTAGGCTCCTTTTGTAGTCACATGACGATTTGCCAAAGAATCATAGCCCTTATGTTTCCTCAGAGAATATTTATATTTTCTAGACACATATAAATGCTTGACCACAGGTTCAGTTCTGTTTCTACTGAACAAAGTTCCCACCAGCTTAAAAGAGAGTGAAACAGTATCCAATAGAAAGGAGTTATGGGTTTCTAGGAACTGGTGGTATTTTATCTTTAAGGACTATTTCTCACTAATAAAAAGATTCTTTCCCTTCCCATTTCCAACACACAGAGCCAGATAAAAGTCTGTCCTAAATAAAAGTGGACTATTCTAAGAGTTAACATTAATACACTGACATGAGAGCTGCTGTAGAATCTGCAGATTGGTCACTCACTTTCTTCTAGTACTGTAATCGTCCTTAATACACTATTTCATAACACGTGTAGCTTTCCAGTCTGGAGTTAAGATTACGAATGATATTCTGAATAAAAGCGTAGAATTTCCATAGCTTTTGTATAGTAGCTGCCCAAGGGGCGTGTTGACCATTTGTCCTAGAGCTTATACAGGAAACCTGCTTTTAGAATCGCTACTTGTTCCTTAATTCACTAGAAATTTTTTATTTCATGTGTAGCAGGAATACATGGAGTTGATCCAATCACATCCCTCTTCTCAAACTAGTGATATGAATTTTTTATGATGCAGTAGCATTGCAATGAGACACCGTGGGTAAAAGTAACAATCCTGTAATGCTGAAACGCAATTTATTACGTAACCATTAATGTCATATATGACATTATATAGAGAATAATGCAAGAGAATAATGTAAGAAGGAACAGGTAGCGTGAAAGGGATAGTAGAACATTGGGGAATGGAGATCTTTCCTTAGGAGAAGTATGTTCTGAGCTAGAAATATGTTTGAACATACATGTGTGCACCACACTTTTACCTGTCTTTCATAGGCAGCCCCAAGCCACCCCTACCCTCACCAAGCTGACTGGATGCACACCAAATCTTATCCAAAAGCCACAGGAGTGCAGATCCATGTCAGAGCCTTCACAGCAAACCTTGTCCATGCTTAGCTGCCTCTCTGGCAAGGCTGGGAAGGTTAATGAATGCTGATTATTCTGTAGGCAGCTCTCAGGATGTTTGAAATATGTCAGAATGATCACAAAGAGACAGGGCTATTCAAGCCAAAGCAGAACATCAGGATAAAGAAGTCTTCCCAAATCAAGTTGGTCTGGAAATGAGAAGATTCCTAACTGAAAAAGAAGGAGGATTTCAGATGACCTTTCAAACAGGATAGTGATGAGCAATGAACTAACTGCTTCTGCGAGAATCTTCCAAAGAAGTTTACTGAGGCTTATTGTATATGACTAAAGGAACTGCATTAAATATTCCACATAGCTCTTCCCAGGCATGTGCTCCTAATAATTACACAAAGCAGCAATAAATTATGCAATGTCTGTAGCACAAGTAATGGGAAATATCTTCACCTTCTGCTGAGAAAACCTCCTGCTTGAGGTTTGAAATGCTTAATGGTGCGAGCGTCCCATAAATAGAATTGCAGAGTAGACAACTTTTGATGTATTCAGGGCTTTGCTTCAGGGAAGTGTTCACACTAATGAATGTCTCTTTGTATCTTCAGAAGCTATTTGGTCTCAGAAACTGATCTAGTAGTTGGCTGAGAATACATCCTGAAGATTTTCAGTGCATTCATTTCAGATCAGATTAATGTTTCTGTTGATTCAATTTTCATTTGAGCTAGACCTGGGAAATTTCCAACAGATGATTAGAGTTTCTGGACCCTACTACTATTTCTCTCCAAGTTTAATTTGACTTAAGATTTACAGAGTTATCAATTATTTCTCATTTTAAAATCTAATTTTAAAAAATGTCAGCAAGTACGTTTCCAAAAAAGAAAAAAAAATTCCCATACAACCCAACCCCAAATGTAGGTTTAGGTTTTAGCTGTCATTTTCAAAGTGCTTTCAGTTCTGAGGGGAAAAAAGAGTGTCTTCTTTTCACCAGAAGAAAATATTTCCAACAACTCAATGATTCATCACATGAAATGCACACTTGTCTATAAGCACGGGCAGCAGCTTTGATGTATTGACATCTGCATTATACTGATTCCAGGATATGGATTTTTTTGGAATTAATTGCTGACTCAGTAGTTAGGCAAGTGCTTATTTGATTCTTACATTTTAGTTCTGAAAAGAACTTTTTCAAAAGTGTTGAGATCAACTTAGTGCAATGGTTTTAATTTGTGGAAATGTTATAGACTCTAAAGCAAAAACTCCTGCATCCCCTGCAAAAATAATTTTAAAAAATACTGCCATTCATCTGGTTTTACACGTGTATATCCTTCACTCCAGGACTTGATATTTCATTAACAGCTTAAACCTGGAGAAAGAGTGAAAAAAGTTATGCAAATTAGACAGAGACTTGAGAACTGAATACGATTTCTCTTAGCTTGTGTTTCAGATTAAAAAAAATATATTTTCCAGATCATGCTCTTAAGTGTAAACAATCCCAAGTAGCTCTGCAGGTGCCTGTGTAGGTAATATTGTAAACCTTTTTAAGTGTTACATAAGGGGATAAAGGAACTACTTGCAATTCTATTTTTTAATATGTGTTAAATCCACAGCACAACTGAGACTGTAGTTTCAGCATTCCAAGCAGTTAAAATAACATGCATTTAAAATCCTATATTAAAAGAAAAAGTTAAACAGGAATGTCACAGCAAATGCTTGTTGGCTTCCTTACAGACTCCTTCACTCTGTGTTTGTTCCACTGCTGTGGTCAAGATAAATGGAGGCAGGTTTGCTCAGTAATACCTGGAACTCTTTCTCTTCTCTTTTGGATTTTGACATTCACATAATGGCAAAGTGTATTTATATTTATTGAGTTTAGTCTTGGAGGGAGGTACTTCTTTAAAAGTTCATTATAAGGAGATCAAAACAGCCTTTGTAGTTATTATAAGAAGATCTCTAAATTGTTGGCTGTTTTTGAGATGTAATTAGGTTGAGGCTTAAAAGTAAAAAATGTTTCTAGAGATGCTAGCTTTTAAAAATTATATTAACTGCATTTAAACTAAGTTTTAGGTTGAATATGTGTTTTTCTTCCATTCTAGCTTTCAAGGAATCATAGAATTGCCTGGGTTGGAAGGGACCTTCAAGATCATCTTGTTCAGGGACACCTCCCACTAGACCAGGTTGCTCAGAGCCCCATCCACCCTGGCCTTGAACACTTCCAGGGATAGCCACAGATTGTCTGGGCAACCTGTGCCAGGGCCTCATCACCCTGACAGTCAAGAATTTTTTTCCCAATATCTAATCTAACCTATTCCCTGTCAGTTTGAACCCAATCCCCATTGATTGGTCACTCCATATCCTTGTAAATAGTCTCTCTCCATCTTTCCTGTAGCTCCCTTCAGGTACTGGAAGGCCTGAAGGTCAGAATTTAATCCCCCCAAAGCCTCCTCTGTTCCAGGCTGAACAATCCCAGTTCTCTCAGCCTTTCCCCACAGCAGAGCTGCTCCATCCCTCTGATCACCTTGGTGCCCCCTCTGGCCTGGCTCCAGCAGGTCCCTGTCCTTCCTGTGCTGGGAGCCCAGAGCTGGGTGCAGCCCTGCAGGTGGGGTCTCAGCAGAGCGGGGCAGAGGGGCAGAATCCCCTCCCTGCCCTGCTGCCCACGGGGCTTGGGATGCAGCCCAGCACATGGGGGGGTGGCTTATCTACACTGTGCTTTGCTGTGGGAAGTGAGGGAAGTCCTGGAAGGATGACAGCTGTCAGCAGCAAGCTGGGGATCTGGAGCAGAGGAGGAGGCCACATCTGTTTGCAAGTGCACTTTTGTCTGTAGGTATCTGCTTAGCAGGAAACACCAGGTGGCAAGAAAAGATTAGTTGTTTATGTCTAATGTTAATTAGATAGGAGAAATCATTCTGCTATTTTGGACAGATCTAGACAATAAAGTGGAACCAGTGAAGAATTCTGCTGTGGCTTCTGAGTTAGCACAAAGTGACTTGTGGTAGCTCAAGAATGACAAAACTGCAGAAAATTCGTATTGCAGTCACTCCATGCCCAGAGCAGGGCCAGCATCCAAGTAAGCTCCAGTCTTTGTCCTTCTGGTTTCTGTGAAGGAAACTCTGAGGATGGAGCCATCACTCTGGGAACATTTGAGGACTTTTCCACCTTTATAGTAATATGTTTTCCTTACTTCCAGCTGCAGCTTTATTCACTGCAATCTATGAGAATTGCACTTCTGATAAAGATTTTACTCTGTTTTCAGTCAGCTTAAGAAAAAGCAGGCTGTGATCTTTCCATTGAACAGAACTCCTGCTGGTACAGAGACCTAGGCAAATTCCACAAAACAAGTGACAAAAACTGGAGCACTTCCTGTTTCCCTGCTCAAATTGAACTTGGAAAAGGGGTATGGTGTTGTCATTGTAACTATGTAAACCCATGCTGCAGTTTTGGTTTCCAACAGCAAGAATCTTTCAGGAAAGAGGTGGAGGGAAGTGGGGAAGAAGTGTCCAGTCCTCAATGTCTTTGGTGAAGCTGGAATTCCACCCACAGAAGTGATTACCCAGGCTTACATCATTTAGGATCCAATGAAAGACTGTGCTGCAAACAGCGGTTGGCAGTTCCTGTACAGTGGTCCACAAGTAATTATAGGTGACACTAGGCCATGCTGGAGAGAGTTATAAAGCAAAGCAGTTTTCTACTGACAAGACAACTTCTCCTGAGCTGAAATTAAACATCTGGGGTTTACTGTCTTAGCAGCAGCAACACTGTAGGGAATAGAAAGGAATTCTTCCTCATGAACATTTTATTGTTCCTCCTGTGTCTCTCAAGAGTGCACCAAAAGGGTACAAGTCAAAAAAGTCTCCTTATTTGAAGAAAAACTCTTCCCTGTCTAGAAGAAAGCTTGAAGCTCTGACAGAACACAGAAAATCACTCTGTAGTATGTACATTACATTGCATATTTTCAAAACCAGACAAGCTTGAGAAGTGGTCTATGGGAATCTCATGAGGTTTAACAGACCAAGTCCAAGGTGCTGCACCTGGGTCGGGGCAACCCCTGGTACCAGTGCAGGCTGGGGATGAAGAGACCCAGAGCAGCCCTGGGAGAAGGACCTGGGGGTGCTGGTGGGTGAGAGGCTGGACATGCCCCGGCCGTGTGTGCTGGGAGCCCAGAAACCCCCGTGTGCTGGGCTGCATCCCAAGCCCCGTGGGCAGCAGGGCAGGGAGGGGATTCTGCCCCTCTGCCCCGCTCTGCTGAGACCCCACCTGCAGGGCTGCACCCAGCTCTGGGCTCCCAGCACAGGAAGGACAGGGACCTGCTGGAGCCAGGCCAGAGGGGGCACCAAGGTGATCAGAGGGATGGAGCAGCTCTGCTGGGAGGGAAGGCTGAGAGAATCAATTGGAATTACTCAACCTGGAACAGAGAAGGCTTGGGGGGACCAAATTGTGACCTTCCAGTACCTGAAGGGAGCTACAGGAAAGATGGAGAGAGACTATTTACAAGGGCCTGGAGTGACAGGACAAGTGGGAATAGATTCAAACTGACAGAGAGTAGGTTAGATTAGTGGTTAGGAGAACATTCTTGACTCTCAGGGTGGTGAGGCACTGGAATCCTGAGAGAAGCTGTGACTGTCCCATCTCTGGAAGTGTTCAAGGCCAGGGTGGATGGGGCTCTGAGCAACCTGGTTTAGTGCAAGATGTCTCAGTCCATGGCACAGATGATCTTTAAGGTCCCTTCCAAACGAGCCCATTCTATGATTTTATGATTCCATATAAGGCAATCAATTACCTTTGTCTCTTATGGTTGCTCAGCTCCCAGGTGGATGGGTTTCTTCAGTTTCCCTTCTGCAATACTATCCATCAGCTCAAGTATTTAACAAGCAAGAACAAGACTTGAGAGTAGTTGTGCCTTCAAAAAGCCCCAATGCACTCACAGAAGATCAAGGCCTTATATTATGTTGTACAGGTTCATAATTTTTATACAGTGAATGAAGCTCATGTCTGTCAGAATTTTTGTCCAGGACTGAACTCTGAACAAGCAAGCAAGATGAATTAAAGATATACCCTCAGTGAAAAAAACTGAGCAGTTAAAACTCTCAGCATTGTTATCAAAATGCATAAAATTACCAGAAAAAGTTTAATTATCTTAATGATCTGCATTTTTAAACCAGAAATTTCAGAAATGGAAGAAAGATACAAGTTAGCTTAGGTTTTATGAGTAACATCAGTGTTTTATTTGAAGATTAACGTAATAGCTTTCATTGTACCCCTAAATTTGAACAGTTAACTATGAAATGGTTACAGAATTTGGTATTAAGGCTCCACTAAAAAAAAAAATTCCTTTTCTTAGAGAATAGAGGGGGACAAAAAAAGGCTTCTAATTGATTTAAAAATGAAGAGTCGGTCTCAAAGTTTAAAGTACCAATACCTTCAAATTCCTAGGAGTCTGGTAATTTCTGGAATCACACACCTCCAGAAGTGCACCCCAAACAATGGAAAACAAATTGTTGAGCAAAAGAAGCCACCTGCTCCACAAGAAATGAACTTGTGGTGCTAGTTGGAAATCTAGACAGGTGACCTCCAGAAGTCCCTTCCAACCAAAACTACGCTGTGATTCACTCAGCACTCCAAAGTCACAGCCCACTCCAGCCTGCCCTGATCTTGCCAGAGCCAGTGCAGACACGGGGAGGGAAGGAGCTGCATTACCTGGTGGGTGATGCCCAGCTGTGATCACACACCACTGGCACAGAGAAAAACAGAGGCACTCTCTGTAAGGCCAGTGGAGAACCCCCTGGCAGGATATGAATAAGAATCCATTTTATAATTATAAAAGCAAATGAGACAACTAGTAAGTGGGACTGGCTGCATCAGTTCCAAAATTAACAAAATTAACATGAAAGGAAGAAGCACGTGAATAAGATTCAGAGCTATAAGGTTATCCATATTGAGGGAATATGAGATTTGCTGCATCAGTAAATCAGAAAAACAATATTTAAGAAGACTGATGCCTCTTTTTTTTTTTTTT
>VWYO01008069.1:68136-100132 GCA_013400275.1 Rhadina sibilatrix
TTTTTTTTTAATAGGATGGTTCTGGAAGGCATGCTGTGGAAAAACAAAGACACGACTTTCACTTCACACTCAAGACAAAGTAAATAATATTTGGGAAGATAAAAGATAGAAGAGCCATTACATCTGGAAGGAAAAGTGTAGATGAGTAGTATTAGAGACCACAAAAATCTTTTTGAGGGCCATAGTTGGCCTAGGCCTACACCTTGAAAAAATATTAATGACACCTTATAGCATGATTCAGGCCATCAACATATGCCCACACCAGTGAACACAAATTCTTGAAAATGGTGAACTAGATATGAACCAGTGCACTGCAGCTGCAAGTGACTCTCAGCCTGTGAGAGCAGACTACCCTGGAAGGCCATTTCCCACACAGGGAGAGCAATTGTGTGTGGATGTCATGTCCTCAGCACTGACAAGCAGACGCACCCTTGCTGCTCTGCACTGCTCAGTAATGCAGACAACATCCCTGGTGTCTCTGAGAAGGGTCCCAGCACAGCTGCTCTTCACCCACAGAGCTCTCGCTTGTAACTCGTGGACAATAATGAAACTGGATGTCAGTGTGCTCGAGCACAGAAAGAGTCTTTGTGCTCATTCTCAGCAGACTTTTTTTGGTCGTGAACCTATCAGTGTTGCTGACAAAAGGAGTATAATGAATATCTGCCAGCCAGGAATGCAGAGATTACATTTTCATTTAAAAATAATGTGGATATCAGGGTCATTATACAGACAGATTTTATATATATATATATGAACAGAAAAAGCAGGAAAACTGGTCATAACTTGCAGAGTTACTGCTGCTTTGTGGAGATGTAGAGAAAAGAAAAGAAAAACTATTAGTTTAGAGTGCCTAGGACAGCATGTTTCAAATTCCAGTTATCATTGTAAAAGTCCTCTCAGTATTAAGTGAGTTTTTATTGTAGAAGCCATAAGAATGTTTCTTGGTGCACTAACAGTAGTGAAGGCACAGAAACACACACCCACACGAAAGTTTATGTACAAATGTCTAGCACAAAGGCTGGAGGCAGTGACAGTGTTGTCAAATAATGAACACTTAAAGCTTGCTGCATACACCAGGAAACACAAGCCAAGTAGACACTTTGAAAAGTCTGAAGCAACTTGCTCCCCTCCAGCAAAATATGCCTTTTATTTGCTTAGTTGCTCAGCATAAACTTAGTACCAATATTTTTAAAGATGACATTTGTATCAAAAGCGTTTTCACGAGATGTGGTAGCACAGAGCAAATAAAAGAACATGAATTTAATTTTGCTTGAGGCACAGCTTTAGACATATAGCCACCATTGCCCTTGCTGAGTGCAGAGGAGCTAACAGTGGTTCTGTTCCCAGCTTAGCTACTCCAGCTTAGTAAAACAGCTCTATGGACTCAAGCCAGGGAATTATGCTCGCTCACTGAGACTCTACACAAATGAAGCACTTGCAAATGTGTGTAACTGTGCTCTTTAGCAGATCTGGTCTCGTGTGACCAATATTTCTTTCCAGAATCTACTACCCCTCTCTTCTATTCTGTTATGTTCAATGTTAATTTTCACTTGATTTTAAAGTATATTGTTGCCTCTTGGATTGTTAGGCAGTACATTAAACTTCCAATAAATGCTACTAATTCCTACACCCTCAGAAATATAATTTACTCCAGTGTTTTAATCCAATATGAACTGCATTGACAAGGAGGGTTTCTTGCCAATGTTTTGTAGGCAGGCAGGGTGAGAGGGAAAAGTCTTTACATTTTCCAAGTTTATATCTAGGCCCCAGATGGAAACAATTCTACAACAAAAGAATGAAATCTGGTAGGATATTCTTGAGATCTTGTAAGTTCAGCAGCACGTCACTGGTACTGAGGCCAATTTTCCAGAAGACTGATTTGAATAGCAGAAAAGAGGAGGAGAGGAAGGCCAAGTAGAATTCTAAGTTAACCCACAATGTGCTGCAGTCTAGCATTAAATGGGAATTTTATATAAAGCAACAGAAATTATAGAATTAACTCAGGTTACATGTTTGCCTCATGTTTGACTGTTAATATATGTGCCTGTGGTTTTTAAAAGGAAAAGCCTTCAGCACTTTAAAGGAGGCAAATGAATGATGCAAGTTTCTGTCACTGATTACAGTACTTACAGTACTTTAGAAGATCTGTGTTTATAATCCCAACGTTCGTCTTTGACATCGGAGGCTTCAATCTGCGACGCTTAAAAGCTTCATATATTTTGTTGCAAAAAATCTACCATTGAAGCAAATAAATGATACCCCCTATCAGCCCACATATCTCTCCAAACAGATTGTTATACTAATCAGTAAGTGAAAACAAAAGGCCTTTTAAAGCCTGCCAGCAAAGCTGGAATGAATTACTTCTAAGATGCAAGGCTGCAGAGCTGGTAGCCTGCTAAGTAATCATTCTTGGAGACTACTTGCCTTTCACAGTTCTTAAAAAAAAAGTTTCATGGCAAAATTAACTTCCAATTTAACATCTGTTTCCTAGCAGAGGACAGATAGTCTTGTGGATTAAAGCTGAGGACTTCTGGACTCAGGTTTCCTGGGGAGCCTTGGCCAAATCACTTAATCTCCCTCTACTTCATTCTGCATGAGTAAAATGGGGGATAAAAATGGGTTATCTTTATCACTTGCAATGAAAGCTTTTTTGGTGGAAGTCTTGACTTTTGTGGGGACATAGAGCTCTCCTGACTAAGTAGTTCTGAACTCAGGTCCTTTGGGTGCTATTGTACAAAAAAATGAAGAAAACTAATCAGAGATCAAGCTGATGTACCACATGCTCAGGGAGTTGTATCAGATGCACTAGAGCTGACAGAAAGAAAAGTTGGTAAAATGAGTATGAGTTTTAATTAATGACCTGGGAATTTGTGTCATGAAACTACCAGGAGTTCCATGAGTCCTGTGAACGTTTGTTGCTGGGAAAAACCATTTTGACAGACAATCGTTCTTCACAAGAACTCAGTGAACTCAGATGAAATTACCAAAACTAAAACAAGTGAATGTATTTTATTAGGTGTGAGAAGAGCTTCCAGCTCAGATAGCTTGTTTATTTTGAAAAGCCTCAAGCTTAGGTAACTTCTATAAACAAATTCCAAAAAATTGATGCTGATGTTGAGTCTAAGCAATTGGAACTTGAAGTAATTTTTCAAATCATTATCTTCTCCTAAAGCAAGAGGATTTTCCCATGTTGCTTGTAGCATCAAGCATCCCATTCTTAAAAAAAAAATATCACTTATATTAGTCTAAATAAGAGCTTCAAATTTTCAGACCTGAAATAATTACTGGGTGAACAAAGAGATGTATCAATCAATATTAGAGTGAGATGAAAAGCTAAAATAAATGTCCAGAATACTTCAAACATGAAAATAAAAAAGGTATAAATATGGATTTTGAGCCTTACTACAGTAAAGCAGGTATTTTAATTTCTTTTTTATAGAAATTGCTTGGATTTTTTATACCAGTATGTAATACTAACTTTCCACAAATGTGCTTTCCTGAAGGTTAAAATTCTTGGTGGGTTGAAAATGATGCTTGATTACCTGCTGTGCATTGCAAATTTGAGTTTCTTCAATCAACCTGCCACTCAACTTCTTTCACTGTAAATAAATTCACTGGAAAAAAAAAAACAAACCCAAAACCTGAAGTCAAAAAGCAACACTGAACAGGGAATTCTTTTCTTAAGATACAGATAAATATTCTGCTCTGAAGATAATCATTCCTGTCTCTCATTCCCTCTCGTGTTCCTAGCAGTCCATGCAAAAGGACATGAAAAGCAGAAGTCAGGGAGCAGTGAAGTAAAATGAGGGCAGAGGGGCACAAGGGCACGCTCAAAATGGAGAAGACACAGGGAGTTAAGTGAATGACCAACTCGTCTTAGGAATTTTCATGTTCGTGCAGCTCTTCAAAGCTGGTTCAAGCAGAAAACAGTTAAATGGAGCATAACCAGAAATGAGCTAATCAGTTGTTTTGTACTTATTACTGCTCAGGTCAGCATAACCTTTCCATATTTTGATACATTTTTAATCTCACTTTTCAAGCAAAAAATAATTTTGCTCTTCTGACACAAATCTCACCCTCCTGAAATATTTTTTTTTTTAAACAAAAGGTTACACATTTTAGAGAAAAAAACCAAAAAACAAAACCAACAAACAACCAAGGCTGTAACTAGAATGAAACAGATAGAAAGAAGTATTTTGCACAAACAATTACATTTATCTTGTTGTATAAATTACATTTTTTGAACTTTGATACTGTCAATATGTACATCCCATCAGCACATGTGTTATCACCAGGAATGTAATGCAGATGTGTTTATAAGAGAGTTTTAGATGCATAGTCATGAAAGCTACATTTTGAATTAGTGATCAGTAGTGCTTGTGCATAAAAATTTTTGAGTAAGTGTTGGGACCAAATGACCTACAGAGGTTTCCTCCAAACCAAAATGTTCTGTGATCCTATTAAAATAAAGTTTTATGAATTATTTTTATCTAATCATTGTGGAAATTCATCTCATGTGACTCATTCTAAATCAAAATGGCTTAGCAAATTGTGTAAGCTACTCACAATGACACTATGAACAAAGAATTTTTGAAAATAAGTTTTCTCACTGACCTACACAGTGAATGAAATTATTGGTGGGAAATTGTAAGAAACCATAACTAGGACAGAGAAAAACACCAAAACCAGTCAACCAACCAACCAAACTGCCCCCCCAACCCCAAATAGATAAATCATTAGCAACCAGCTTATATGACAGAGCATGTGAAGAAATGAAAAAATCCTAATATCACAGAGCCATTTTCTTCTGTTTTTCTTGAAAATATTTCTGTGTTTCTGTAAATGTCAAATTATTTAGCTTCATTATTTACACAGTTTGCTGATCTATGGAAAGTTATGATCAAAATAATAAACCTTGTTGGAAAAAGGTTCAGATTTTGCAGCTTTTGAACAGTTCAACTAATGTCTATTAATTTAAAGTTGTCTCAGTGAAATAGGTAAATGGTTCTCTCAGTACTTGTTTGCAATATGAAGTCAAGCTCTAACAGAAGCCCATTATTCCTCCAGACTTTTCCCTGGTACTTGCATCATGTGTTTCATCATGATTAAAGTTATAAAGCGGGCTGTGCTCAGGAAAAGGCGAGCATTGGGTGGGAATAAGTAGAAGCCTATATTGCATCTTGCATAATCTGTTTGCAATGCAGCTATCTTCTTTTATCTCCTCAGCTTGTTAAGTCTAAAGACAAATAATAGTCAGATGAGAAAAGATAAAACCTTGAAAGATGTAGTGGGCGCACAATATGTGTTGAATACAGCTTTCATGTATATAGTTAAAGCTGTTGGCTCAAACCTGCCGTGAGTCATGTTCCATTATAGCAATGAGGTGTCAGCCAACAAAATTTGAAATACAACCCAGATTTCTCCTCCTTCAAACAGACTGTAACCTAATGAAATTAAAATCTATATATAGAGAAGCTGGGTCAAAAGCACGGAATAACAGAACCACGATCTGAATCTTCCACTCTGAACAGCTGAGGAAGGTGTGGGGTCCAGAGGTTTGGATCCTCTTGAACCCAAGGGGCAAAGGGGCACCATCACAAAACTGAGGCTGGACTCTCAGTTCAGGAGCACTTGAATTCTCTCTGGTGCATGGAAACTGTTGCTCTTCACAGAGCAGTAAGGGCTGGCTTTTAGGCAGTGTTCTTCCCATTTCAAAATACTCCACTTAAATGCTTGATCTCCAACACCAGTTCACTTGAATGTGCCCCATGACCTTTGTGAATATGAATATTTACCTACATGCATCAAAGTGCACCTGGAATCAGGTCTCAATGAAGGGTAGGAAAAAATGACAGTATTGTGATGAGGTGGGAAGTTAGCCAATGGGAGGAGTACATAGTTCACAAAGATGACGGAAAGTCAGCATTCCATGTCAAAATAAAATGTGAGGTGCAAGGGGTCTTCTAAGGTATGATCTACATTTTTAAAATTTGAAAACACACTCTCCTGTGTATGTTCTTGAATGAAGCAGTTCATTTCCATAAGATATGAGAGATTATCGGTGAGGTGGACCTATCTACAAATTGAAATTTCCTCCCTTTTCAAAATCTTTTTATTTACAGCTGCTTTTACAGTTCAGATTTCTTCACTGAATTCTTCAGACTAGCCCTAGGAAGGCAGGAAAAAAACCAATTTTCCTTATCTTTTAGCTACTCTATTATTTTTTTTCAACAAAAAATTAATTGCTATTAGCTTTCTTTTTATATCAGAGCTCTTAATATTTTAATTGCTGTTTAATTCACACACACTCATATTTAAAAACTATCGGACATTTTCTTTAGCTATAAATATTTTTCCTTAACAAGCATAAATTCAAAATCATAAAATTTATGATTCTATCTTGCAGAAAGTCTTTATTTCTGGGCTAACAGGCAGTTCTTGCTTGCTTGCTTGCTTTTTTCTTCCTTTTATCATTGATTTCTTGTTTTCTTTCTCTCATTCTCTTTCTTTCTGTCTCTTTCTCTCTCATTTTAATTTGAGGAATATTGGATCACAGAAACATCTCCTTTAATAATTCTCTTTTTTTAGCCCAAAATAAAACACAACAATTGAGATTAATTTTTTTTATTTTTTTTTTTTTTTACAGTTTAGACTGCCATAGCACCATATTGTGTGTTAAAGAAAGTGCTTAAGTGCAGGCTTCCTAACACTCTTCTATTACCTACATTGACCATACATTAAGGGCAGTGTACACCAAGCACAGTCACATCCCTCAGCCATATTTTCTTGCAAATATTAGGAGACAACACAAGAAACTTAACAAGAGTTTATTTCTCAAACCATAGAGATAAGTTTAAAAAGGAAACTTTGAGGCTGGTACCCTTCTGTGTAGGATTGGTTTTAGCTAAGTTAAACTCCAGTAATCTGAAGTGTATTCACCTAGATTTACCTAGTGTGACAAGGAGACACTTTATTGGCAGTTCTTTCTCAAAAGAGAAGCATTTCTTCATATAATCCATATATTATTTATATGTCAGTAGTCCCTGGAGATTCAGTAATGGATGGGGAACTGGTTGCATCCAGCAGGAGAGGACAATGTGCTGCCGTCCCATGGAACAACAGAACAGTGAGCCTTTTCACCCAAAACTGTAAGTAAATCAGAGATCCCATTACATGCTTTCCCAAGGGGCAATAATGAATAAACACAGCCAAAACATTCAATTCCATGACTGAGAGATGAGGAGAAGCCAAGGCAACGTTTTCAAAGGAATGCTGTACATTCTGCTGAAGAACAGACTGCAAGGTGACCTGTGTAGCTTTTCATACTGAGAATTCTCCACAAGAGCCTGCAGCCACTGTCCTCCAAAGGGAATCTTGGAATGGATAGAATGCATAGGCACTGTTGGGAGCTTTGCAGGTTGCATTAGTTTCACTGAGAAATTTCTGGTGGACTTTCCAGAAGAAGGGGCTTTCCCATTCAGTTCAGCTGATGAGATAGGAAAGAGCTTTTGTGTTGGGCACATAAAAAAACCCCTTAAATAATAAATCAAAGTGAGACCATTAAGAGCTGGCAAATTCCTGTACAGCCACAGTTGTCAAGCACAGCAATTAATTTTTCAGGAAGGAATAAAAAAAAAATAGATTTGAATGTTCAGAGAATTAAAAAAGGGTGAAGGAAAGAGATGCCATCTACATGTTCAAATGCACATGTGAGATACAACACTGAAGAATCATAGACTGTCTTGAATTGAAATGGACCCGTAAGAATCATCAAGTCCAACTCCCTGCTCCTTGCAGGGCTGCCTGTCACTAAACAGTGTCATACAGATGCTCCTTGAACTCTGCCAGGCTTGATGCTGTTACCACTTCCCTTGAGAGCCTGTTCCAACTGCCCTCAGTGGAGAACTTTCTCTAATGTCTAATCTGAAGTTCCCCTCATGCAGCTTCATTCCATTTCCTCGTGTCCTACTGCCGGTCACTGGAGAGAGGAGAACACTCTAAGTCCTTCAGAGATCCAGTGCAGAGGATTGCCTGCCCAACATAATTCCAGTAGATTTAGGTAAAATGGTTGAATTTTTAAAGAATCATGTCTATCTACTCAGGCACTCTAGTTGTTATTGCTTAGATGACCTGCAGCTGTCTTTGACATATGGACTCACTCGTGTCCTTGCCCCATGTTTTTGTAGTCAACTCCTTTCTTCAGTCTTTAATTTCTGGATTCCTTGCAGTCTGTTCCACTAACAGTTGCTAAAATTGAACCATTACTTTTACTTGTTGACTATCTATGGTTTTTTCTGTCGCTAGCAACAACATACTATGCTAGATGTCAAATATTATCATACTTTGTCAGACCTATTGGGATTATAACCAGCATGTTTTTACTTGTTGAAAGGAGCTTTGTGTTTCTCATCCAGCTTCAGCCATTGAGTATGTGATAAATAGGAGCCCATTTCTCCTTTCGAGTCCTGCAGAAGGAAAATGAAGACTCTTCTCTTTATCTCCATTCTTTTATTTGTGGAAGTCTATCACTTGCTTCCATTGTAATTCTGTAACGCTGAGCAGAGAAATGCTCTGACTACATCAGGTTCACCTCTTACTAGAGCAGAGTAGAATATAGACTTTATGACATGGGCAGTTTTGACTGAATAAAAATGGTTTATCTAAAAGCTTTCTGTTTAACTGAGGATTTTTTGTTTGGTTGGTTTTGGTTTTTCTTGTTTGTTTTTGTTGGTGTTTTTGTTTGGGGTTTTGTTTTGTTGGGTTTGTTTGTTTTAAAGCTGAATAAAGAAAATATTAGTTTGAAAACTTTAAAATAGACCTGAAAGTGTCTCGTTATGCCTCCTGGTAACTGCAATCCTGAGATATGAGGACTCTTTTTCCTCTATGGGATAAATTCCCTAGCTGAATTGTATCCCCTATGGTACATCTTCCTTTTAAACTCTTGTTAAGCTACTCTGGTGCATGATGAAAGGTCAAAATCTGCAGCATATCCAGGGAGATGTTGGAAGCTTATTGGGAATTTAAACAACCTTGTTGATTTTGCAAGTTAGTTATGGATATTTGTGAGATATTTGATATAGATATTTTTTCTAAAATTGTTCAAGCACCCACATGGGTACTCTATTCCCAAGCAGTTTTCTGAATTTACCTATGGCAGACCCCCAGTGATTTCATAGAATAATGAATGAGTTCTACAAGGTGCTGGAGTTAGAAAAGTAGATTTCACAGAATAGTTTTGTTTGGGAGGACCCTCTGGAAATAATCCACTCCAAGGCAGGGTCACGTGGAGCAGCTGACACAAGAATGTGTCCGAGTGAGTTTAGAGTGTCTCCAGAGAAGGAGACTCCACACTCTCCCTGGGCAGCTGTTCCAGTGCTCTGCCACCTTCAGTGTAAAGAAATTCTTCATGTTGAGACGAAACTTCTTGTGGTTTAGTTTATGGCCATTGCTCCTTGCCCTGTCACTGGGCCCCACTGAAAAGAGTCTGGCACTATCCTCTTGGATAGACCCCTCATCACCTTTGTAGCCTCTGCTGGGGCTCCAGTAGCTTCCAGTAGCTTCTTGGCTTCCTAGTCCCCTTTTGAAACATCCTCAGGATATTTTTACAACATGAAGACTGAAAAGATAAAAAAAAAAAAAAAAAAAAAAAGCCCTCATACTTTGAAGGATACATTTTTTCAGCTGCTTTTACAACAAATTCTGAATTTATTCTTTAGCAACCTTCTTCGTCCCAGGGCTATCTGCCTCTTTGATTGTATTTTCTGCTTAGAGACATTGAACAGTGAAATGCCTCATTTTAAAGATGGTTTGGGATAAACATTCCCAGAATTTTGGAAGACACAGATGTCCACAAGTCTTCCTCACTAGTTTGTACTCCCTTGAAACATTACTCAGAGCTGCATCTACTACCTTGACTGACCTTGTTTGACTAGATTTGACCACTTTTTTTTTTCCTTTTCTGGTATTGATCAATGCATAACCTCTGTTTCAATTGTCTATAGATATCTTAAGAACACACAGAGAATGCAATATAAGCAGGAAGAGAGGAAATACACATTTAATCCTGAATTAAATCCCTTGCTGAAATGTTATCAAGAAAATCAATATTAGGCAAGATCCTCACCTGGTGTAGATTTGTGTAGCTCTGTGAAAGGGAATGAGCTCTGAAAATGTATCCCCACTGAGAGTCTGGTGCAATATGTTTTATACAAAGGAGGAACATAGATCCATTCAGATTGAGCCACGGTAATGTAATTTTATCATAAATTTTGTATCCATCACATGTTTCAGTTTGTATCCTAAATCATATTTTGTATGCTTGGCTTCTTAAATGGGTTGAGGCAGCCCCTCTTATTCTAAATAAAATCCTGCAGCATCATCTTCCTGGCAGAACTGTAGGAGATGAATAGAAGGTAATGGAAACATGAGAGGCTGCCTCAGCTCAGAGCTTAGTTAAGGTTGCTCCTTTCTTGATCTCAAGTGCGTTTGGTCTTTTTCTCTTGTCTTTGGGATGATCCTCCCACTTCCACCTCTCCATTCAAATTGCTTTAGGTGGTTGCCAGAAGGGAACAGCAGAGCCACAAAGAGCGAGTGCTTGATCCTGGTGTTCAATGCCTGACAGTGGAGTGGGTACTTACTATGAAGGGATCCAGCCTCTCAAGTGGAGTAAGATAAAGCTGCTGCCCTCTCAAGTGAAAAATCAAGTGTACAGATCAAAATGGTCTATTAATACAGACATTTGTGGCTCTATTTTTTACAATTACAGAATGCCCCATTCATAATTTACGTTATAACCACAAAGCCCTACACTTTTTACCTCAGGCATCATACCAAGAGGACTAGAAAATGAGAAAATAATAGTTTTTTGCATGGTGTCTTCTATTTGGATGTGACAGTGAATCCCACTATCTTTTAAAAAGCTTTCTTTGTCATAATTTATTAAAGAACAATATTTATGTTGCAATTCACAATGAGTTTGTAGGGCTTCTTTTATTTAGTATCCTCTGTTGCTGAATGTTCTATCTGTGTGGGAAATTTTGATACAACTGAGTCATTGAAGACTGTTTTTATATATCTAATCACTTTAATTTCTTCCTTGAAAATTTGCACACATTTACATTGCTGTAGAGATGCAGTGCTCATGCATATCTTATATCACAAAATAAAATACTCTGGTTTAGAGGGAAGTCAACAGTTACAACCTCATGATTTATAGACAGACACATAATTTTAAATGTAATTAATAGATACTTGGGTGTTTGGAACTTTGGAGGAAAGGAATCTTCTATAAACTGAAGCTTGAACACATTTAATTATACCACTTATCAGTTGTGTTTGCCATTTCACACCAAGCCTTTGTTACAACTATTCCAGATAGTCATACTTTACTCCACACATTGTCATTTAACTGCTTTATACTTTTCTGATTTACTTTGCCACAAACTGCAGTGTCAGCACAGGCCTGAGTGTGCACTTAGTGTTATAATGCATTTTAAAAGTAAGGGATTTTAAGTAGCATATTGCAATTTTTTTGTTCAGGCTGGAGTGATGCAAACCACGATCCTGAACAGGATGAATTATATCACTGTCCTATGGCCTACAGTTTGAAATAGGGTTTGATTTTATGATAAACACATTTCTGCCATAACAAATAGAATAAAACCAGATTTACAATGCCATGGCATTTTATTAGGAAAATGTGAAAACAACGGTTTTACAATGCTCAGTTTGTGGTCTAGTACATTCCTCAGTGTTATTACAACTCAGAGTACACATTCCCATTCTCTGGGCCAATGTTATTAAAAACACAACCAGGAACACTTTTCAAATGCTGCCAGCATCCCTTTAACAGTATTTCATCAATAGGTGTTCTGGTAGTAATTTTTTTTTTGTGACTACCAGTCTCTTTGTATTACAGTTTTACCTCCCAGCAGGCTCAGCTCCTCAAGAGCAGCTCTATAGTCCAAGGTCAAGGATCTACAGTGTTTCTGCAGCTGCAGTTTTGGCAAAGCAACTTCATTGCCCCGTGGCACTCCCTGACCAGTGGCTGAAAGACAGGACTGTCAGTGGCTGGTGCTGACTTCTGCTCAGCTGATTGAATCACAAAATGGTTTGGGTTGGAAGGAGCCTTAAAAGTCATCTCATTCCAATCCCCTTGCCATGGGCAGGGACACCTTCCACCAGATCATGCTTCTCAGAGCTCCATCCAGCCTGGCCTTGGCCACTTCCAGGGATGAGGCATCTACAATTTTTCTGGGCACCTCTGCCAGGACCTTACCATTCTCACAGGGAAGAATTATTTTCCCAATCTCTGATCTAACTCGCTTTCAGTTTGAAGCCATTACCCCNAGGGAAGAATTATTTTCCCAATCTCTGATCTAACTCGCTTTCAGTTTGAAGCCATTACCCCTTGTCTTGTCACTGCATCTTCTCATTAAAAAAAAAAAAAACAAAAACAAAAACAAAACAAACAAACAAAAAACCACACAAAAAACCCAAAACCAAAACAAAAAACAAACAAAACAAACAAACAAAAACAACAAAAAACAAACAAACAAAAACAACAAAAAAACAAAACAAAACAAAAAAATTCCCTCTATCTCTTTCTGTAGGGTCAAAATCAAAATCAAACTCTCAAATCAAAGCCCTGCACTGGAGCCTGGTCCAAAGCTTGCTGCTTGGCACTTCTGGACACTGAGCCACCAGGATGTGTAAACAGACCTTAGGATCCCAACTTTTGATATCCAAAGAAGGTAACTAAGGCCTGCCACTCAGACTTTTCTTAACCGGAGAATTCTTGGATCAAATGCTGATGGCTTTGGAAAGACATTGCTCTAAATTTTGAGATCTTAAATCGGAGTTTCCAACGGTCAAATAAATCACTACCTGCACTTTATACAACAAATTAAAGTGAATTGTGATAGCACTTACATGATATTTTTTACTTACTAGGTCCTTTGGCTTCATTTTTTAGTTCCTTGGGCAGCTGTACACCTACACAAACCCAAAAGGTAATAGATATCCTAAGGAACAAAAAATAATCCCCTTCTCTCAGAGGGCTGTTTGAATTGCCTGTGGTTTTTGAAATCTAATACTAAGGATCCAGAGAGCTACCATAACTGTTTTTCTTTTCTTTTCTTTTCTTTTCTTTTCTTTTCTTTTCTTTTCTTTTCTTTTCTCTTTTTGCATACCTTGGAATCCCATCAGGAGGGATAACATCTACAAGCCACCCCTTTGTGTCTCTTATGACCAAGTGATATATGTGTCACTCAGACGGGCTTATGACAGGAGCAGTCACCCTACTACTGACAATTGTACTGAATTAGCTGTACTAATTTAATGCCAATCAACTGCCCAAATAAAAAAAAAAGCTAGCAAATAACCCATCATTTGCCAAAAATGCCCAGCCTTCATTCAGTTGGTTTGTTTTAATGGCAGGCTGAGACACCTATACAGGATTCTGAAGCTGCAGTCAATCTGCAGCACTTATTAGAGCCCCAAAAGCCTACAGGATAAAAGAAACTAACAACTCAGACTGAGCACAAGGATTTATAATGCATCCAATACAGCTCACACTCATTTGGCCACCTATGTGACTTGAGTATTTTCCAAATATATTAGTACAAAATGCTTCAGGCATCCGTTCAGACCCCAGAAGCCTGTAGAAACTCTTAGATCTTTTGCCAGATCCCAGAAACCTGTAGTTACCCTGGTTGTTTTGTTTTGATGCATGGATTGATTCTTATCCTTTCTACATTGTTTTTCCTGCCTTTTAAAACAGCATATTAATATCCAGAGGAAAAGGGAAGACAAACAAGGAAGAAGAATTTATCTCTTGCTGGCTTTTGATGGATCCATCAGTTTGATTCCTTTCAGTTGTGTCTGTCACTTTCCACTCTTTAAGGAATTTATTCATTCGTCCTTTTTCCATATGGTCAATGTCAATTTAGGCAGTCCACTGACTAAAAAAGGCTTAGCCAAAAGGAAAGAGGATGTCTCCTAACCAGATGGCAAAAAAATTATCAGTATTGGAGCATTGAAAGGCTACTTCACACCTGAAGGCCGGGGTGCCATCCACAGGGGCCTGGACAAGATCCAGTCTCTGTATGGGAGAGTCAAAGGATGAGCTGCCTAAAGCTGAGGCTACAGAAGAAGATGAGAGGGAGAGATGCAGATTTGCTAAGAAATGTTGCTGCAATACACTGGAAACTGAGGACATGGTTCTGATCACAGTCCTACTCATGTCTCGTGCAGCTTTGAACCCCGGAGGCAGAGTGAAGGGGGCTCACACCATGTCAAATGGTTGAATTAGTAAGAAGAGAAATGATTGCAAGAGGAAAATCAATAAGTTACACTAGCTGATTTCCAATTTTATATGGTCTAACTTAGGTTTTTGTAATTAAATCAAAAATAAATTGTATTTTTCCTGAATGCAACTGCAACACAACCAATCAGATCTATGCTTTGTAGTATTTTCCCTTCTCCAGAAGCTTCAGCCAGTCAACAAAGATCCATAGTTTTGCCTATTTCATCTCTCTGTGCAGTTTTTTTCATATACATTCAAGTCAAAGAAATTAAAACAACCAAGCTTTCTTGTGCCCCACAGAGGAGGCAAACATGGGAGGGACTTGACTTTCTTTTCTCAGGAACTAGTTGTGAAAATTGAAAAACTTCAGTGATAAAAGAGAAATATCTTTTAAGGAGTTAAATAGGCAGTAGAACAATATTATTTGAACCTCTGGGAATGTACTAGTACTGTGTATTATGAAAAACAGAAGAAGAATCTTAAGACACTAACTAAAATAGATCCTACACACCAGAGGTGAGGACAACAGAACTGTTCTGACAATCTGGCCCAAGGCATACAAAGATAACTTGTAAGTCTTTTGGTTCTGTAACATCAGAAAACACTAATTTAAGGATTTTTCTCAGACCAATCAAAATGTCATATTTACCAAATAATCATTAGTTGCAGCCAAACTAAAAGTAAAATAACCTGTAATTGTAGCTTTGAAAGATTAATTTTGACACTGTGCACACAGCCTGGGAATGAACTTGTGCTGTAGCAGTTCACTTGTGGTTTAGGAAGGTTCATCTAGAGGTCACTGAATACAGGTAACATGAATAATTTACTTTTTTTTTTTATAGGTAGAGGGAGAAATAGCTTATGCTATATTTAAACCCAATGCTAAACAAAGGGGTCTTTGAAAATTAAATTTGATTTAATACATGTGGTACAAATTTTAAAGCTCAATTGCTCTCCTTATACAAAGGCATAAATATGATTGAGTTCCTAAAGGCACTTCCAGTCTCTGCTACTTAATTCTAAGCCAGTTATTTTTCTGTAGTTACAATTCAGCTAATCAGATTTGATATGTGACTCCACTTGTAAACATTTCCTGAAAAAAATTAGTGATAGATACGGAGAGAACAGAATCAGCTGCACAGGGGAAATGCTAGTTCTCTGCTAATATAATTTAAAAATAATTTATAGCATATTTGGTTGTGTTAAGGCAAAAGGCCCCAAACACTCTCTCAAATATCCAAGTGCAGATCCTATTGACTTCATTGGGAATGGTGCTTGTTCATCTTAAATCAGAGCTAAGCCATAAGCATTTGTGTAAGATAAAGTAATCCAAACCTAGCAGTACTACCAAAAAATTAAACCCCCCCAAAAAAAAAACAAACTAAAAAACCCCAAAAAAACCAAAACACCCCCCCCTCCAAAAAAAAAAAAACAACACACAAACAAAAACAAAACCAAAAAAACAACCAAAAACAAAGCAACCAATCAGTTACATGAGAAAAATAATTCTAAGGACTTCGAATGTTAGCTAAAACTATGCTTTCTTGCATAAGAAACCAGGGATAATGAAGCAGAGGTGAAACCACTACTGTTTTTCTTTGAATAGAACAAATACTGTGACTCCTTGTCATTCATAACTCCCTTAAAATAGTATGTATACCAGGATTTAGAACCCAGGATAATTTCCTTCCACATCACCCACATATCTTCAGAGGATAATTACACTCCAATCATCTCTTTTAAAGTGCTGGGAGCTACATATTCCATAGCTTGCTGCTTTTATGAGAGTCTTTTTCAAAATCTGGGGAAAGGAGAGTGAGGGATAACTCAGAATAACTGATAAGGAAAATATATAAAGATTATAGTTGGTTACACACTGTTATGACATTGGAAATGGTAATTCACTGACTCTATTTAGCTACAGGAGATGAAAAAAGTGATGCCAACCTATCTAAATCCATAACAAAAAAGTCATCTTGCCTGTTGTCACTGAGGTTAATGGAAGTGGCAAACATTAAGGAAATCTATGGAATTGTTACTCCTGTAGAGTAGTAGATTTAGCTGGAATCTCTGAGTCCAAGTTATCAAAGTGAATATGCTGCAGCCCAGGTAATCAAAACATGATTGCAAATACTCCAGGACAGATTTTTTTTCCTGTCTATCAATTATACACAATTAGTGAGGTTTATCCTTTCAGTTTCTCTGTAAAATTTCGTAAAGTGCCTTTTAAAACCAGGACCTGCTCTGGGTCTTTATAATCTATGGAAATCTTCTGTATCATAATAACAAGCAGCAATTGAAATTGCTTCCATCTTTGGCTTGATTAGTCGAGTACTTTGTCAAACCACAGATGCTCCTCTTTCACCTGTTCTTCACTTTGACACATCTCTCAATGGCTGTGTCAGTGATGCTGCTCTTAAGACTGACAGCTGTGAAAAACTGCTTATGTTTCTAGCTTCTCTTCCTCTTTGTAAATTTTACAGTGTAAATCCTCAGGAAGTTTGTCAGTCTTAACTGAGCAAGTGTTTTATGGCGTAGCTTCAAATGCCAGACCTGGATTTTTTTTTCTCTGGAGGCAAATTCCAACCTCTTTTATTCTTACCTTACTCTTGCCTTTTCTGTTAGAAGTAGTGAGGGTGCAAGAGGTTTAAATTACCGTGGAAAGTAGCCTAGCATTTCTGAATAAACACATATAAAAAGCTGTGATTAGCAGTTCTCATTAAGATTCTCAACACTTTTTTTCTTGTTTATAAAGCAATGTATGTGTGCTTAATACTGTAATTAAACAAAAGACAAGGACGCTGCCCAAAAAACCTTTTAGTCAGCGTTCTGAGCCTGCAGCTCTATCCTTAAAATACACTGATGAAAGGAAAGGTAGCAGTCAGAAACAAAAGGAAAACCCATTATTTGGAAAGCATTGTCTCTGTGGATTGCAAGACATAGTTCATAAATCAGATAACTGAGGTTTCCCTTCTCAATGATTCTTGAGCTTTGCTGGTGATCACCACATGGCAAAGTTTTTGAGTGTAACATGAGACAGAAATTATTCCATTCTCCACCCAAATGCCATCATTCAAGTGTTATTTCTTTGCATTTTGCTGAAAATTGGCATGTCACTGCATCTCTTTTGCTTGGTTCCTCTCTTTCAGTGCAGCCTTTTACATTAGAAAACAAAAAAGAAAAAAATAATTAAAAAATAAATTAAACAACATTTTTAAAAAGCTCTGTAAGCATTAGAAAGTGTCTACTTCAGAGAATCATATAATAGACAGGTTGGAAGGGATTTTAAGAATCACCCAGTTCCAACTCCCCTACTGTGGACAGGGCAACTTGATTAACTCATATGCAGAAAATCAGGCTCTGTCTTTCCATATTTCTCTCCATTAAAAGCAAAAACATTTTTAAATTTCAGCAATAAATTAGCTACACGTGGAATTGCATAATCCATTGTCCATTTTTATATGAATGTTGCAGGCACTCAATTTGTTATTACTTTTTACACGTAAGAACTCGAAAATCAAACACATTTTTACTTTAAAATTGGGGTAGCTTTCCACAGCTTCTGAGAGGAAGAAAATGCCTTTCATGTGAGAGTTGCAGTGGATGGTTACTGAAAAAAAACTAGAGGACAGAATCATTAATAGTTACCACGTTTATACGATTTGGGATGAATGAAAAAAACCTCAATGAAAGTGTGAGTCAGGCCCGTTCTTCTGTGGTGGTTAAATTGGTTACTGAACCCTGAATCCAGATGGATTGATTTTTGGAACAAGCAAAAGACCTCTGGACAAACAGATGCCTGACAAAATTTGAGCCATCCTTCAAGGTCTCTGAATGTGTCACCTGAGAGCGCAGCACACTGTAGAATAGAAAAGAAACAAATTATTGCTGCATTAATATGGTTTCTTCTTACCTCTCATGGCCTGACAAAGACCATGGAAGGGTTCCCATGTGGGACTGGCTGCACACCATGAACAAATAATTAAATTAGGAGGAGGCATTTTAGATCCAGGTAGAAAGAAGATTTTATTCATAATTCTAATGTCTCCTGCAACAGAAAATTAAAGTCACTTGGAATGTGAAATAATGAAATGTAAAATATTAAATGGCATTTTATTTTTAATAATAACCCTTCCTTCTGCCAGCAGCTTAGAATATTTTTCAAGCAGAATGCCAACCTGTCTTTCAGGATATATTATAGATGTCTTAACAACCTCCTTCAGAAGGAAGGAGAGAAGTTGACTGAACTAATAAGAAAAACTCATTGCTGTAATTCAAATCTGACTCTAGTCCCTTCCAGGTGAAATGAGACAATATCAGAAATGGGGAGGAAAAGAATCAGAATATCAAAGAAAGTCAATGAACTGGCAAAGCAATGAAAATAACTGCAGAAACAATCCTGTAAAAATAGTGAAAAAAGAAATATTCTAAACCTTAGTGTGCTATCTAAGGTCAGTGATGACCAGGAGGAAAGACAGTGTGCTCTGGTCGTCTACAAATAATTGAAGACTAGAAAACTAACAAAAAAGGTGTGCTGGTTATGGTGACCCAGTAGCATGTGAGTAAAATTCATGGATTAAAACTGACTGAAGGAACATTTAACAAACTTTCCTAACAATGTGATCTATTATAATGTAGAAATATCTCCCAAGAGAAGTGGTGGAAACCCATTGTTTGAGTCACATACAGTTGAGCTTGGACAAGACAGTGGAGAATGCACTCTGAGGAATAATGCTGCACTGGCAGGGTTTGAACAATGGGCTAAATGATTTTACAAGGCTTTTCCAGCACTTTTTGATGTTGATTTTGGCAAGAATGTTATGAAAACAAAACAGAAAAAGTTATTCATGGACCTATCTCTTTGCAAAATTTCCTTGAAAAATCCCCTAGCATTTTCTTTCTGTGTCAATACTGTCAGTTTTAGCATCATTTTTGTATGCCCCACTTAAAATTTTGCTTTCTGTTCTCAAGATTATCTTTCTGATTTGAAACAAAACTTTTATTCTAAGTAGAAAATTACTCATCAAAGTGTTATAACGAGCCTGCTACGTAAACCAAAACAAAGGAAGACTTTTAACATAATTTTTTACATCTACAGATGAATTATTGTAGTACTGCATACTGAGAATTTGTAATAGCACGTAAATAAAAGTAAGCTGCACCTTTCCTGCAGGTCTCTGTACATCTTTTAAGAAAAGCAATTCTGCTATAACAAAATCTCCATCAAAATTAGTTCATGTATTCTTCAGATGGTTTTGTCTCAAAGCTGCTAAAAATTGAAATAAAAGAACTTTTGTGTAGACCTGTCAGTAGCTGCATCTTACTTGGCCTCAGTTTGGGAAAAGGCAAGACTGCAGAGGCCACTGTTTCCCTATTTGTCTTGTCCTAATCCTGTGCTATCCCCTTACACTCCCTGGGAACCTGGCTTTTGTGAACTAAGACAGAGAATGGTAACTACCTGTAACTAGAATAATTTTTTTTTTTCCCTGTGAAGACTGTGGAGAGTAGAGAGCTGGCCCACCCAGGACCTGCTCTGTGATTTGGCCTTCACACACAGATTTCTTATGGCTCCCCTACGACTCCTCTGAAACCATTTCCTCCCCATTCAACCTCACCTCCTGCCCTGAAATAACTTATAAAAAAAATAATTCCAGAAACATTATAATGTTGGCCCCAAAGGATTAATTCTCGTAGTTTTAAAAGACCAAAGGCCACATCACAATCACTTCCAAAAAAACTGAAACATATTCTGTCACAGAGATAGGTCAGATTTGTGTCTTACTTTCTTATTTAATAGACCAGAGGGTGGTGGTTTCTCACAGAGACAACATCTGCTGCAGTGACCATGAGATGCCAGAGTTTTGATCCTGTGAGGAGGGAGAATGGCAAAAAATTATTATTGCAAGCCTGGAGCGCAGGAGGCCAGGCACTGGGGCTGACTTCAAAGTATGATGTGGGATATGGAGAGAAAAATGGAGAAGAAGAAGTAGTTGGTTTCCAAGTACCACCTTCTCCAAGCTCAAGTATGGTCCATCTCCATGTCAGGAGGAGGCCAAGCCAGGGGGTCTGTATGGATGAACAAGGAGCTGCTGACAAAACCCAAATGTAAAAAGGGAGGATTAAAGCAGAAACAAGGTCAAGTGACCTGAGAGGAATACAGAGACACTGTCTGACCTTGCCAGGATGGGTTTAGTGAAGTCACAACCCACCTGGACTGGAACTTGACAAGGAACCTGAATGGTAACAAGAAGGACTCCCCCAGGCCCTTCACCAGCAAAAGGAAGACCAGGGAAACTGTGGACTCACCTGTGAATGCGGCAGGAAATGGCATGATAGGGGTCATTAAGAGGGCTTAAATATAAACTGGCAAGTTCAATGTGCCCACCTCAGTCACAATAGGTAAAATTTGCTCTGCCAATCCTCTGTGAAAAGTTGTGGCAACTGGGGGAAGTTCCTCAGGATGGGAGAAAAGCAAATGTCACCCTTGTTTTCAAGAAGAGCCAGATGGAGCATCCAGAGCGTTACAGACTAGTCAGCCTCCTCATGATTCCTGGGAAAGTGATGGGGTAAACAATCCTGGAAACCTTTTCTAAACATATGAAAGTTAAGAATGTGACTGGGAGGAGTGAGAATGAGTAGACAGAGTTGGGACTCTCCAGCCTGGAGCAGAGAAGGCTTAGGGGAATCTTATCAGTGTGTATAAATATAATGGATGGGGCATGTAAAGAAGATGGAGCCAGAGTCAGCCTGTCCTGTCACTAAGCTCCCAGAGAAGAGGCAATTTGAACAGATTGAAATACAGGAAACTAAAGAAAACACTTTTACAGAGAGGGTGTGTAGTGGTTTGACCTTGGGGGGATGTCAGGTGCCCACCAATTCACTCTATCATTTCCCTCCTCAGCAATATAGAGGGAAGAAGATCACATGAAAAAGAACTTGTCAGTCAAGTGAAAGGCTGTTTAATGGAATAAAACGAAGGCCACACATGGAAGTAAAGGCAAACAAAATATTAATTCTCTGCTTCCCATCAGCAGGCAACGTCTGATGGCCTTGATGCTGTGGGAGCACTGCCCAGCAGTACCCAAACACTGACAGGTTCTCAGCACCTTTCTGGCTGCCAGGGCAAAGCCCAGCACTGTGAGGGCTGCTGTGTGAAAATTGACTCCATCTCAGCCAGACTCAGTCCAAGGGTCATCAAACACTGATAGAGGTTGCCCAGAGGAGATGTGGGGTCTCCACCCCTGGAGTTACTCAAAACTTGACTGGACACATCCCTGAGCAACCTGGTCTGGCTGACCCTGCTCTGAGCAGAGTGTTGGGCCAGGTCATCTCCTGATGTGTGTTCCTGCCTCAACAGCGCTTGTGTCTTAGATAGAAAATCCTGCTGAGAAGTGGTGAATAGATAATCAAGCAGAGGATAATGTTAGCACGTACTTCAGCAATAGCTGGAGAGTACGGTGAAACATTTCCTCCCTGCTAAAGAAGAAAAGTATTTGCTAAATGTTTTTCTTTTAATAGAAAACCTCTACAGAATGTGACAGAGGAACTGTTGACTCTATCAAAAATGCTTGATTGGTAGAGAAAATACAAAAAGCTGAGTCAGATTCTGCTCTGCTTCCATCTTTTTCATGCCCTCAAAAGCTTTGGAACAACATTCATTTAGATTTAACTTTTGCAGGGGAAGTCTAAATAATTAGCTGAGCCACAATATCCAGAAATCCCTTGCAAAGTTTGGTTTCAGATACAGTTTTTCCGGCTGAAGTCAATGCTTCAACCCCCTGCTCAGATAATGTGATTTTTCCATCCTTTAAATAATATTCTTTAGTCATCCAGAAAAGAGGAAATCTGTTATAAAACTTCAGCCATCTTTTAATCTGAATGTTTGTAGATACTGAATTACCTGTGGCAACAGGTTTTTGTTTGTTTGTTTGTTTGTTTGTTTGTTTTTTTTTTTTTTTNNNTTTTTTTTTTTGCAAATGAGGAAAGTGAGACTTTCATGGCTAAATTTCATAAAGTTTTGACCTTTTTCTAATATTAATTATAACTATTAGATCAACCACAAATTATTTGTCTGTTATTCAATTCTTAAATCAAAGACATTTGCACCAAACACCCCAAGGTCACAGGAAATCCAAGCTAACTTTGTTCTGCACTTTGGTTTCTTTTCTTTATCCACGTTAGCTCTCTAAAAATAAAAACACATTACGGCAAGCTAAGCATATTTTAAAGCCTGCCCTAACCTTTCAGACAGAGAACTGTAATGCACCGCAAGAAAGTTGTATAACTAATAGTTTGGAAGAGCAGAGCATATTTGGGTTTACTGTCCTAAGGTATTTTTGGCCTATTCAGAAATCTACAGTTTTTTTGAAAAATATTGATTCCTTTTCTGTACTTTTGAAAACCACGTTCACAGATTGGTATGTATTTTGGAAGGACTCAAAACCCAGGTGAAATGGAACAATGGAAAAAATTACCTGGCAAAGTTGCCTTGAAGTCAAAGAAGACGTGATATTTTCCACCTGCTGAGAGTATGACCCAATACTAACAAGTTCGAGACATGCAAATGTTAATTCTCAGATGCAAATAGGTTTAGATGAGCATAGGATTCTGCCAGAAAAATGGCAATGTAAACATACATCCATATTGAAGTACAAAACGCTGGAAGAAAAGACATTTATTGAGACAATGGAGAGGGAAAAAGGAAAATCTCAGAACACAAGCAAGGTTAATAAGGCAATTTCATAATATAATGGTCAGATTTATTTTTCCTATGAAATTATCCTCCAGTTACTGGCTGACTTAATTTTTCCTAGTAGAGAACTTTTCCTTCATCACTGCTTTCTTTTGGAACTGATTTGAAGTTCACTAATTTGAAAAACAAACTCTAACTCAACAATTCATAAATATCCCCTCAGAGTTATTTCTAGTTCAATGTGTGCTGAACTCTGCAACGTTTATCAGATGTTAAAATTGATAGAAAAGCGGTGATTAAAGCAATGATGGCCTTACACGCACAACGCACGTGCTTTCTGAATGAATAAAGGTACTGTGCATTCACCTAAATGCATATGGGTGTGCATATAGGTTACTTTATATAGCATTCCTTGTGCAGTTAAGAACACAGTGTTCAGCATAACCTATTTCTGAGGCTGTCAATCAGCAGCTGCCAGTTTGAGCGCAGTGCACGTCAATTCTGTGGTGGAACGACGTTTAAAAGGCACCATTCCCTCTGACAGTCTGGCTGCTCTTTGTGTCACTGCCTCCATCCTGAGATGTTCTTTATTTGAAACAGGGAAAAGAGGAAGGGAAAAACCCCCTCCAAACATTTTGATTTACAGCAAGGAAATAGACTGCCATGTCAGTCTCCGATAGCTCCACGGAAGGCACATGGCTGGGGATATGAGGAGGCTCACTTGTTTATGGCACAAGCTCAAGCCCTCCCCACCCCAAAAAAAAAAGGGAGGGTCCAGAAGAGATTGGAGTAGTTCATGACTCTGTCTTGTGTACAATTTTTCTCCACATAAAGCCTTAAATGATGCACTTAAAAACCACGAGACAAGAAATATTGAAGATCAAAGCGCAATGCTTTGACACACCAATGAATTAGTGGCTTATCGGCACAAATGGCTGCACCACTTTCAGCAAGGAATGTAAATTCCAGAGAGGCAGCAGCAGGATCCTATGGCTCAACAAGGTAGTGTAGCTACAGATGAAAATGCTGAGGAAGTTCAAAGCCACCTGAGGAAGGGTTTCTTAGCAACAGACCGGATCATGAACCAAAGGAAGAGAATGTGATATAGCTATTTTTAATGTTACAAACCAAACTGAGATATTAAGGCCCTTAAAACCTGCATTTTTTGCTATGTAACCAGCTTAAATGAAATATTGGTGGTTTATTACATTTAAAGATTTCACTGTGTCTGTCTTGTAGTCGTCTCCAGCATGCAGATGTCCAAGCAAGGATAAACCTCAAGAGTGACTAACGTGCTACAAATAAATCATTTCACTCTATTGATTAGTCTTCACAGAAGAAGCTGTAGGGGAGAGAATTCAAATCACTGGCAATTATAAGAGTCCAAATAGAACCTGATTCATAAGGGAGAAATCTCTTAGCAACTCATCCACAGAAAACCTCGGAATTGTACAGGTTTGGCTTGTAATGCTGTGAGACAAAGGGCCAAAGGGGCAATTCATTTTCATTGGTGACAACCCAAAAACTGAACAGTTCTTCAGTAACTTTTCTAGCATTTGAGAAATTAGTGCAACCTGCCAGTGTGTGCATGTGTATGTGTGTTGAATTAATCTGGTCCTGAAGCATTCAGGGAATGTTTATATTATCCATTCCACTAGTTAATCTGAGGGGGTAAGAAATAAAAATGAATAAAAAAGATGTGGATGGAGCACAGTGAATGCCTGTTTGCTGAGATCACCAGAATTAAAGGGACTGAAAATAACAGATTGAAAAGCAGGTTAAAAATACCCAAATAACCTTTTTTTTTTTTTTTTTTTTTGCCTTTTTTTTAAGTGGAGATACTTTAATGCAAATTGTTCTGTAAAACACAAAAAGCTTTTTAAAATGAGCTTTTGTGTTTCAGGTTTTATGTGATTTTTTCCAGCAGTGTACTTTTTCATTGCTTCTTAAGTATCTTCTGTTTCTGAAATCTGAGGAGAAGCCTTCAAAGTTGTTTTTTTCTCAGTGATCTCTAGGTCACAGTTTCTTTGGCTCACCCCTCAAGGCTTGCTGCCCCTGAATCATGGTATTGCACTGACCCAGGCTGCTGTCACTGTGAGTTTGTTGGACCCCAGAAAGCTGGGGAATGAAGAACTGCAGAGTTCTTCCAAGGAGGGACCCATTCCCTGAGTAAGAGAAAGAAGAGCTGGAGCAAAATATGAGTTGCTTAGGGAGTCCTGAGTGCCACTGACCTCTCATGAGACCCCTGGGATAATGAGTGAAGGCAGACCCAGGCCTCCAGCAGCAAATGCTCCAGGACACTGAGCTGTTTTTTGGCTCCAAATGCATCTTCTTCACCATCTGGGAAAGTACAGCAGGACCTTAATAACAGGATCACAAACGTCCTTTGTCTCTAACAGTCCAAACCAAAATCCTGGCTAAACCCACCCACATTTTTGCTTATTAAAATCCACTCTGGATCCAGTTTCTCTAATTCAAACCAACTCTCATTAATCTAAAAATAGTTCTGGCATGGATGCAGCGAGACAATTAATGCTCCTGTTCAAAATTAACATTCTATGATACTACTGAGTAATATGGGTTAAAGGGGATTGAACCGGCATCATGTTCGCTTTAGAATTTTGTTTTCCATCACCTCTGGGATCACAAAATTTTGTTCCTCATTAAAAAAACAAATGTATCTCTCAGTTTTACAAAAAGCTTTTTTTGTGCCCACATAAAACTTGCAAGTTTTTATCTTACTGCCTTCTTATAGCATGGACAATCTCACATTTTTGAGGTCCAAATCTGTCAGAGCCAATGCACGAAAGTGGGAGGTGGCTTTGAAAGCTCACACAGTTTGCAGCTGCTGCAGTGATTTTGACATCAGAGAAATACCAAGCATCAAGAAAGCAAAGATTTTCAGAAATGTACTGTTTTGATAAATCTGCATGATAACAGGCAGAAACATTAGTGACAGAAAGTTATCCCAGAAGGCAAATCTACATTTGTGCAAGAGTGGAAAATTCCATATAGAAAGAAGATTGCATAGCACACAAAATTTCAAAGCTCAATAAATATAATTTATTGCTGATTTTTGAACATTCATTGTCTGAAAAGAGACACACTCAAAGTTCCAGTGGAGGTTTGAACAAGGAAAAAGGCCTTTACTAAAAAGAGAGGAAAAAAATCTGTGAGAAAGGTTTGAACTTTTAACAGTGAATGAAGTTTTTGTTAAAGTCTGGGATCTAATTCACACTCAGCTTACATTAAAAAGAAAAAAAAACCTGATTTGTAGGGACTTACAAAAGTAAAACAAATTCTTACAAAGGGAAAACCAAAAGAAGAAGAAGATTTGAAGGTTTTTCTTCCTTTTTCATAGGAAACTACCTTGGTAATCTCTTACTGCTTCCCTTTTCCTGAAAAGAAGAGGCAGAAGGCATTTTTTTTCCTCTCAGACTTCCTCTGAGCAGTTTCTCTCACGCAAACATCTCTGCATATTTGTCTTTGAAGGTGAACAACCAGTTCCTCTCAGGGTTTAATAGGTGATCTGAAAAACCTCAGTGTTCCTCAAAATGGATTTTAAAATACTTCGGATGAATATCACTTTGAGACTTAAAAACAAAACAAAACAAAACAAAACAAACAAACAAACAAACAAAAAAAACACCAAACAAAANACCAAACAAAAAAACAAACAAAAAACCAAAAACCACAAGAGGGTGGTTTGTGTACAATGATGATCATCATGTTTAAGATTTTAAGTGTCAAGTCAGCAAGGAGGACAGGCGCAGAATTGACTTTAACAGAACTTGACATGGGAAGTCAGAAGATGCAGGTTTAAGTACAATCCTCACAACTGAAACACCGAATCAGCGAGGTTTCAGCTACAGGTGCTCATCAAGCCCTGTTTTAGTTTCTAGAGCTTATTTTCCATGACAAACCCATGTTCTCAAATTAGGGCCTATTAGGGAAGCTGTCAAAACAGCTTTTCTAAGACTTTGCATGCATTATGTCAGTCTGTGCAGTGAGTATTAAGAAAGTTAAATTCGACTGAAAAAGGATGGGGACAAATTCTTGGTTTAGTCTGTAAACACCAAGTGCATCACCTTTAGCATGAGATTAAATGCATCTGAATGTGAAAGCAAGAGAGGGCAATGAATCCTCATGCTCTGTGTGTTGATATAAGTGAAATAAAAAATTTATATCCTGATTCTGCAAAATGCATTCCTGATTTGCTTTAGTTGTATATATGGTCACACTGGCTCCTCCTCCTTTGTATCCACTTTTAAAATACAGTGGGTTTATAAGTCAGTAATTAGGATATTAAATTTGCTTTAAATACTTAAATACTTGTTTTAAATACTATGCCTTCACTCTCTAAACTTTCAGTCTACTGAGCAGCACAGGAGAGGTTAATTTTTAGAACACTTTTCTTCACTCTTTTGTTTTGCTTTTTGCATTAAGTGTATTTCTTGACTTGAGGAGATCTGTTTTGGATGCATTAAAAGTGTTGCCACACCAGAAAGAAGAGAAATGGAGAGAGGAAAAATCTGAAAAGAATGAAGAAGGTGAAGCAAAACCTGTATAGAGTTTTTCACCTTTCAGACTAGGAATTTTTAGGGGAGAAAGGTTACAAAGAGAACCTTTAGCATAAATATCTGAACTCACCAGTTGTTAATACAGACAATTCATCTCAATCATATTAGAAGTAGTAATTTTTATGTATGTATTTATAATAATATGTATGTATTTATAACAATACATTTATATAATACATATAATAATATGTATGTATTTATAATATGTATTACATATTCTCATATGTAATGAGGAAATATGCTAAAATCAAAAAGCTACAATGAGAATGATAAAATCAAAATGACCAAACTACTTCTTGCACAAAAGAAGAAAAATTAAATCCTCTGCTATTCAGAAAACTGCAGGTATACATAGTGAGGGTTGAACTTTGAACACTGAGTCTTGTTCAGCAGTTATTGTATTGCATTTCTTTATTTTTAAACTCAGAGAAGATGAAAATTTCCCCAAGGCTTCTTTCAGGGATTTTGCCCTCAGTGAGAATCAGAAGCTCTGCTCTTCCTCTCTGTGCAGGTCCCTGTGCCCTACAACAGAACCAAAAATTTTAGAGCTCATTGCAGGGCTTAGTTAACATTTTGGGCAGCTGATTTGGCTGCTGGGTGCAGCCCTTTGCTATTCATTTGACAATCTGCGATTTATACCTGAAATTCAGAGAGGGAGAAATGGGTACCTGTGAAACTCTTTATGTTCAAGACGTGCTTGCACAGAAGACAAACTTCTTCAGAATCAATATTTGAGAATGGCTTTCATACTTCAGAGATTCCTTTTACACCTAATTTTAACTATCTGAAACTTTGATGTCAAGATAAATTCCTAGAAATATTTAAAAATAGAAGCAGAAAAGTTCCTGTGGGGGAATTCAGCCCATGTTAGCAAAATGTTAGGGAGGCCCTTGAGAAACTTTGGCCACCTTTGGTGGTTGAACTTGTGGAGCAGGCATGGGCAGTGCCAGCTGATGAGGCAGAGCTGGAACTTGCCTTCCAGGTATGCATCCAGAGCACCCAACAGGAAATGGGTTCTCATTTAGACTCAGGATAGTCCAAAACATTTTCCCTAACCTAAACTGCATCACACTGAGTCCTAAGGAAAAGCTGCTCTTGCACTGCTCTGATGAACTGTACAGAGATTTTGTTCTTTGCTATAGTGAGAGCACACTCAAAGAATTTCTACATGCCTAAAGTTAGGAGAAATTAATGCTGTCTTGCACTGGAACAGCCTCCATTTGCCAACATTTGTCTGTATTGCAAGACTTTTTTTCCTTCTTTTTAGCCTGGAGGAAGGTTGGAAATGGTATGGTTGGAATAAGATTAACTGGCAGCAAGCTGGGAAGATTTTTACAGTGTTTGTGTTTCTAAGAAAGAAAAATAAAATCTAACATTCAAATCTAATGAAAGTATGAGAGGAACAATTTTCAAAGGCAGAAAACCAAATATCAGTGAATTTCACTAAAAGCTGAATATCTGCTCTTCAGATATTTTAAACTCTTTATTTAAGAACATTATCAGCCAAGCTAAAAGGTGTGTGTGAAATGTTGAAGAAAGAGGTAATAATGTTACCTGCCATTTGCTTCATTTATAGATGAAGAAATCCATACCGTTCACTAACAAAGAAAGAAACCAAACAAACCCAAAAACAACCCATCAGGCTTCAGTCTGGTACCCTATGAAATAGAAAGTGAATCTCTGTTAGACTACCTATGACTTTCATAATAAGCACACTGAAAACCAATAAATTTTTGAAACCAGACTTCTGATTTACTTCAAAATGGAATTTCTTATATGAACATTTTCAGACTGGCTTATAAAACCTTCAACCATATTGCACTCCAGAAGGAAATAGGTCCCTCTTATGAAAAACTCTTTTCTTAATGCATGACACTGAAGGTGGAAACAGTAGATTAAATACTACCTTAATGGAAGAGTGCAGTAGAATCCCTTCGATTTTGTTGAGCGCATAAAGCCTTTTTGACCTGGTCCATTACGGGCTTATGAAGCATTGATTGTTTAAAACTTGGATATCTTAAAAAAAAATGAACAAGCTTGTTTGGGTCTCTTAATTTTGGTAATAACTTTAAGTCACTTGCTACATAATTTATGTTAAAATCTGTCAACCTACGCAGTAGAATTTTTAAATAACCTTGAGGAGGAAAAATAAAAAAGCCAATCTTTTTCTGGAGAATACCAGAAGAGTACTGATAGTCTCTCTTCTTCTCTCCTGAAGAGACTATGGATAGAGGGAAGACACCCTCTTCTCTTGCTGCACTTGGGTACAGTGCCTGCTTGGTCAGGCAACAGAAATCCTCCATCACAGGACAGACCAGGAAATGAAGGAAATCCCCAGACAGCAAAGGTGTTCTTGCCTGCTTTCCTTGCTGCTTTCTCTGCTGCTTTGATAGATTTCTTCAAACTCACACCCCATTCTCCTTTTCTATCAAAAAGCTTTTCAATTAGGGATTTTTACTTCTCTTTCCCAATATTTTGGGGCAAGCATATGGAGAAATGTATCACTCTAACTTATATCTGCATAAAGAAATTAGGAGAAACATCAGTGAAGTTAATGATTGTAAAAACGTGAAAGAAAAAACAGAGCATCTTCAACAAGAAGCCAGGTGCATTGACATTTCTGCCACCATAATGACCTCTTTGCTTAGTGTTGAGTTACCATTTTTTTTTTGTCAGGAGATGGGGAAGAGGAGGAGGAGGAAAAGTACCTGCAACACTGTTACCAGGGTAAAATCCATTGTTTTTCTTCTATTCAGTCAACCCAGCAGTGAGGAAGAGCTGGGGGAAGCACATAAACTACTATTACAGACGAAGTATCATTGTATTATCATCAGCCTCTCTGTAGCCTATTAATCAGTAAGCCAGATAAAAATTTCTGTGTGTACAATAAAACACAAAATACAGCTTAGTTATGTCTAATATTTTTATGTAGTTACAAGGAAAAACTGTGTTGGTCCTAATTAATGTTTCTCTTTATCATGCATTTATGTAAAAAGGAATAAAAAATAATCCATTGAGATTTTCTTCATCCTATATCCACTCTGCCTTCCATGCAGACTGGCATTCTCTGGAGAGAGAAAACATTTTCCATCCCTCAACTTGCACAGTGAGTTTTGGTTTTTGTAACAATAAACAATACTATTTTCTTAAAGGGATGCAGCGATACAGGGTACACACATGGGTCATGCACAACGACACAAAGGAATACCCAGGCAGGCCTTAAGTGTGGTGTTATCATCAGGGGTAATTCCATGAGCAAACAAAACCCCCACGGGAAGCACGGGCTACAGGGCAGAAACCACCAGCCCTGCATGCAAAATGAAATTAAAGAGACAAATGCAGAGCAGCCTTCCCAAAACAATGAACTAGAGAGGATCCCGCTATGCCTGACAAATGGAATGAAGTTACAATAATTCTGACAAATTCATACTGCTCTTCATTTGCATACACTTCAGGAGCAGATATAATAATGGTTAATGAAAACAGGAGTTAAAATGACCCTAACATTGTAGCCTGCCCAGAGTCTAACCAAACACTGAATTAATATGGAACAACGGTGACTAAATGGATTATTTAAATCTTCATGTCTTGGAAAGAAATTACAAATTCAAAGTAATCACAGAGCAATGTAATAATTAATTTTGTGCATTTTGAATGCACTCATCTTCGCAAGCTACAGAAGCCAAAAAATTATGGTCAACTGATTCACTATGATATTAGCTATGGTGGTTGTGATAAGACCTAATGAATAACAACTGTGTGTGTGACTGTCTTTGTGCTAGGCAGGATGCAAACCAGTGGCTGGAAATGTGTCTCTCTAGCAGGACTCCAATCCATGGTAACCCAATGGATGCAACATTGGATTCTGCCCATTCCTTTGTCCAGAACAGCTAGCAATGAGTGGCAGCAAATATAACCGTAGTTCCCAGGGTATGTGAGATATTGCCAGGCATTTCCTCCTCTTTTAATCTTGGCAGAGGGGCAGAAATGGATAGGGAAGAAGCAGAATAATTATCAGAGAAATGTTAAGTGAAATGCATGGGAAAAGATTGGTAAGAAAGACAAGAAAGTGAGGAAGAGAACAAAAACTCAGAGACAGGATTTGTCTCAGGTGGTGGAGATGAGAGAAAGGCTGGAAAGAGGAGATCAGAACAATGGTCATGGAAACCATCAGGTCTAGCCAGAGATTGATGAAGTAGTAAAAATTTAGCATCTGGACTGTCTCTTTTCTCATCTATTTCCTTTCTCTTCCAAGAAAAGCCCCATGCAAAGAGGCCCTAGGACTCAGATAAGAATCCCTTTTATGAACAGGTCCTTCAGTTAATGATCACAGGCCTCATTCTTAACAGCATGGAGTCCCCAAGGCTTCTATTTAAAGTCAGCAGGAGAAGCAAATGCTCAGTAGTTCCAAAAAAAAAA
>VWYO01008069.1:100462-125691 GCA_013400275.1 Rhadina sibilatrix
TTTTTTTTTTTTTGCTTCAGCACTGTGTCACTGCTGTTACAGCAGAACTGCCAGATACCTGCAATAAAACATTTCAAGCCAGGAGGAGAAACAACCCTCTGAAGAGCACATGTGAACTGAATAATGTCTTTGGTCAGTAACTCTGTTATTCCCTGAGAACCCTTTCGTGACTTCTGGAATAAATTTGTCCTTTCTGTGCTGAGTGCCTGCTGTCAGGCTGTCCAAGTACCTCTGCAGACAACTCCAGCATTGAAGGTTTTCAGGATTTCCCATTAGCAGCTTCCATTCTGGTCTGCCATCTCACGCAGCAAATTTTCTTAGCTATGCAAGTCCAAAGAGAGAGTGTCAGCAATGAAGTCACTTTTTTCCCCTCCTTTTTAATTAAATAACTTCATGCCTTTGCATCTGTATTCCCATGGGTTTCTAATTTGTCATATTGTTCTGTCCCTTCCTCACTTACAAAATTATCAAATAAGGCAAAAAGAGGATTACTCAATTGGATTGTGTTGGCCTGAGTATGTGAAGTGCCCAAAGTCAGTGACCACTGAAATCAAAAGAAGGTTGAGTTCTCAATGTTTTGTAGATTATTTTGGTGTAAAATAATTTAACAAAATTGAACTTGTCAAGTTTTGTTTAAGGAGCTGCCTAGCTACAATGATCTGTCAACACAGCCTAGGCTTTCTTGATCTAAAATTTTTTAGACTTTTGATTCTAACAAATTGACACTTGTTCACCGTTCATCTGTGACTGTCTCCTTAGATACTTCTGACACGGAGTTTTTAATTAGTCACATCAGTTTCTAAACCCAGCATTTATGTATGAAGTAGTAACTTATCTCAATAGAGAATGGAATCACACTTCAATATCCAATTTCCACTGGTATCAGGGAGACTAGGATGCCACCCAGCATCTTCATCAGCTCCTCCAAAATAAATTAATGCATAGTTATGTGCTGAACAGTTTCTTCCACTATTGCCAAAGAAACTAGACATTGTTCATTGCGTAAGTTTGCCAGGTATTTACAACTATCAATTTTTAAACAACCAGGATGGTACTTCCCAAGCTGGCACTCTCTAGTAAGATTTTTATTTGCTTGTTTGGTGGTAAAGACAGGGGAGCAATCTCTAGGGAGAAAAAGCCCAAACAAGGACATGACAACACACTACTTCCTCTTCTGAGAAAGTTGGTGGTTGTATAATTTCATCTTACTCATAATAAAATTTCTGGCATCTTTTCCTTTGGTGAATTCCCCATTGGTAACTTCTGGCTGCCAGGTTCAAGTTTCTGCCCACCAAGAAAAGGGATTGGTGCCATGACTGGGAAGGCAAACCAAACCCACTGCAAGAAGGAATACCTCTTGTGTTCCCCCTGGCCCCATGTTTGCCTCAGACAGAGTAAAAGAGCAAAATATTTTATTCAGACTCAGAAGCTCGGGACAAAGCAGACAAACAGTGGATTAGTTCTTTAAGTTGGAAAATACTGGTCCTGAGAAAAAATTAAAATGAAAAGAAAAACAGAAATGGACGTCAACATGGAGGAAATATTTAATAACTATATAAAGCCTCAAATAATTTTTCTATTGTATCCAAAACCAATGTAGGGTTATTCTATTAATGTTCACAGGGGCAAAAAAACACTGGAAAAACTGATTCCTGGCTCAATCAAATTAATTAGTATTTCTCAGCAGAGGTGCTTAAGGGCCCAAATAAAAGTAGCACAACATTCAGAAGAACTGATCAAACCCAGCATTACCTTGTCTGAACATCATCAAAACTAAGATCATCCCAAACTTACTTAAATATGTATATTGCATTATTGCAGACATCAGCCTTAAAAGAGCACTCTCTACCAATCTGCATCTTTTCAGGTTGCTCATGAGACAAACTTTGGATTTTACCTGTAATGCTCTCAGAATTGTTACCTGAAATTGTTGATTTCAGACACTCCTCTTTGGAAATACATCTGGGATACAAATTCTGACAGCTTTTGTGTTGCCTAAGAAAACCATTATGGTAAGTGGACATGTGCTAGAAAACACTAATTTAATGAACTTCGCTCTGTAAACCAGGACAGAAACACAATTTTCTTAAACCCATGAAGAAATTAATAAAAACCACCAGACTTGTCAGCATCTCCACATTACTGAAGACTGACAGTAGTGCATGATTCTTACATCCAGAGCTTTAAAATCTGTATATTCACATAATTAAACTGGAATATATGTTCATCCCATGTGATTATGGAATAAAATATGATCATGTGAATATAAGCCCCAAAAGAGTGGAAGCCAAATAGGAAATACTTCTTCCCCTCTCAGTGTTTCACAAGACCTCATGACTTCGAGGCATTTTTGTGCTTGGGAAGAGGAATTTATGGTTAGTTAATATTAGAGATTGACAGCCCTCATAAACAGTTCTCCTTTTTAAATGGATGATGATTGCCATTAAATTACAATAACAAGAGGCAAAAAGAAGTTTTGGGCCAATTTATTAAAACAATTTCTCTGATTTCATGGTAAACATTCTATTTTTTGATGCCATAGAGAAGTGTTGTTTATTTCTTTTGTCCGAGCTGAACCTGCATGTTCTGATCTCTCACTTCAAAAGCACTGTCCCATAGATTGCAGTGAAATGTTTGTGAAAGACCATCAGTAACATCTGTGCAGCTGTTTAATTGCTTGTTTTCCAGCATGGAAAAAGCCCGGTGTCAAAAAATTCCACCTAAAATGCAAAATTCAAAATACTCTAAATCAGATGATAATCGTCTTTACTGATGCTTTAAAGTGCAGTAATTTTTACCCAGACAGCAATGACATTATGCAAAATAAGATGAACTTGAGAGTACTCGAAAGAAGGAATTACATGAACGTGAAAGGCTACAAGAACTGTTAGAAATGCACACAGACCATCATCTCACACCACAAATAGGAGCCAGAATGACAATACCATAAATTAAAACAACCCTCAAGCAAAAACTAACAGCCAGGAAATGAGAAACAGATTTAAAACAGAGAACAGAAACCAGAAAGCATGACCACTAATGAGATTCTGCACAACACTTACAGTAACAAAGGAGGTGACAAATGATAGCAGAGATACAGTATTAATAAGGAAGCACAAATTATATTTCCTATTTATGCTATCTTTCACCTTGCATAGGCACCTAGAAATTGGAAAGGGGGCATACATTCAATAATCTCTCACTTTAGAGGGGTGGGAAGATGGGAATGGCTTGAAAAATCCAATTGCAACACATCTCACAGCTGGAAAGTGGAGGAAAAAAGCAAGCTGATATAACCTGCGGAATTAAAATAACGTTGTAATGCATAAAGTGATGCCCAGCCAGTACAGGAATAATGACTTCAACTCAGATTACAACACCCAATTTAGTGTAAATATACTGCATGCTAATGTAGTGTCATACTCATTTCCTCTTCCCCTAGCGCTGCTTGTGTTAAAGGCAGGATTCCCATATTTCTGTCCAGGATTTCTGCCCAGATAATGCAAACGCAGGGAAATTGATGCATCTGGGATACCTCAGAGCAACTGCACACATGAAATACAGATAACCTGTTTGTGAGAAAAGTCAGGCCTGCTGCACATGTTCCATTAAGCCCAGATCTTGTGGAGCCCAGGAGATTTTGTGTGCATGCACAGAGCCCCATTTCAGCATGTGTGCCGTGGGGCCAACGCGTCCTGAGCTCCGCGCGTACGTGCTCCTTTGGTGGTCTGCACCAGAGCCCTGGATGCATCCAGAGTTGTGACATCTCTGCAGCCTGCCCAGAGCAGGCAGGCTGTTGGAGACCCACAAATTCTGGGCAAGAAGTCAAAGCCCTCAAAGAGGCCAATATACAGGGGAATTTGGGCATTGACAGGGCAAGTTACGGGTTGTCGATCCCCAGACTGGGGGAGCCAGAACGTAATTTTGCAGAAGTCCCATCTAGACAAGGCTGGTGAAGAAACTAAAAGAATAAAACATGAGAAGCTAGCATTCTACTAAATAATTAGAAAAAAATACAACCACAGGATGTGAGTATAAGTCTTGAATGCTGTGAGTACTATGTAATCTAGCAATACTATGGGCACAGCTTAACATTGCTCAGCCTGAATTGAACCTTTTGATCTGTGAACTAAGAAAAAAGAAAATGTTCTTGCAACCTAAGTTTTCTTATTGTTAGGAAACATGGTGCATTGAAGTTTCATAACACTGCACAATCTCCCAAAGTGCAACCATTTATGCTCTTAATTTCTTCTGCTATCATATTGTCTCAGTACCCTTGCTGTAATTTGATAATGGATAATGAAGGTACACTTCATGTGCAACATGAAAAAACACATACATGGGAGACTCCACTCAGTGTGGAATAAACCCATTTAAAAAAATCTCATAAATATACAACAAAAACATAAAATAAAATTAAGAAGTATTATGCCTTATTGAATATATGTAATAGAGTCTACAAAATAAGAAGTCATAAACAGGATCAAAATACTTATTCTTTAGGAAAAGGAAAGATATTTATGCAGTCAGGTTTGAATCAAGTACTCAGAAAATTTTTCTTTAGGTCTGTTAAACCAAATTCATTCCAGTGCAATACTACCTTGACTTCAGTTGTATCGGAGCTTAATGAACCTAATTGGAGTACATCATTAATTGGTATATATAATAACAGTTTCTTTTTTTGGAGTACCTTTTCTTTTTCTTTGCCTTTACATTCTGTTTACTTCACAGAAATCAAATGGCCAGGAGTCCTGACTGAGAAAAAACTTAGGTATATGCTTAGCTTGACTCGTGTGTATAAACTAACGATAACAATGGAATTTCTTTCCTCTTTCTTCCCAGATGAGATATTTTCCTAGGGAGAATCTTTATTTTACATGTAACAAAACCTTTTTAAAACAGAAAGCCCATACTTAATGCCATAAATCTGTGTTTCTTCAATCCCATACTGCACTGAACTTTTGTTCCAAATTATCAACCCCACAACAGACCTTCTGGCACAAAACTACATGCTTTTGCTATCCCAGACTTCTAGCTCTACCTTTAGAAGGTCTTTGCTATGTCTTTTAACATAAACACCCCTGCATTTTGTTAAAAGTTGATCTTTAGGGCAAATGCTTAACCTGAATTATTTTGCAGCAATATATATTACTAATTCAGAAAATGGATGGCAACAGATGCTTAACAGGCACAGAAATCTTCCTAAAAAGTGAAGAGTATTGACTATATGTGTACTGTTCTGCTAGTTCAGGATTCTTGTTTGCAATATGGCCAGTGTCCTTGGCCAGGAGTGTGGCCCTCTCAGAGTCCTGTGGACTGGCTTTTGTCAGAGCAGAGTCTGGCTCCCCTCCTTGGAGAAACTTGGTGGCTGAGCATGTGCTTGCTTGGGCTATTACTGCTCCTGCAGGGATGCAGCCATCCTAAACTTTGAGATGCTCCCCACTACCCTACCACACCTCCTCCACCTCCAGAAGCTCCTCAGCTCTGATACCAGAAGTCTGATGTAACAACTCTAGCTGTGTTACAGCCAGACCACGAGAGAGAGGAATATATAGAGAAACAGTCAAGGCTTGGAACAACAGCTTAATTCTATATAATATTTACTGCCATCATAAAATCCTAATTAAATATCAAACATTGCAGTATGCACGAGTTTGGTTGGAGTTAGAAGTACTGAGGAACACTTTCACTCTCCTATCATAATATAGTTATTGGACTTCGTGCATTAAGTTGGTTGCCATATTCAGTCCCAGCAGAGGAGCTGTCTAGGGACTCTGAGTTCTCAAAGTGTTATTTTAAACTAAAACCCAAATAAAACAATTTAATGCCATTAGTGTTATAAAAGAAAATATTACTTAAGTGCTGTCCTTAACAAAGCTTCTTTATGCAGTTCAACACTTGGTTTAGAGCTGACATCTCAAAGAACACTCCATATTTTATCCTCACTCTTCACCGCCATCTATGAATAATAAAATTCTTACATGCGTACGTATTTCACAAGAAGTTTGCGACTGAGTTCAGGCTCTGTGCTTCACACCTAGCCAGTGAAAGTGAAGCCAGGAGTAGGAAAAGGTCTCTGGGAGGTTCCCACTCCCACTCTGAGAATGAATGTCCCATGGCTTCTGGGGAACATGTTCTGATGCTCCTTACAAGCACCAGCAGCAGCGACGATCCCACAGCCCCCCCAGCAGCCACTTTGGTACTCTCTCTGCTGCAACTTAAACACATTTGCCCTTTTCCTGGCAGGTCTTGACAACAATTTACTCTTTGCCTGTCTGCAGCAGCCTTTTTAGATACTCAAGGGCTGTTTTCACATCTTTCTTAAGCCTGTTTTCCTCCAGGCTGCACTAGTCTCAGAACTGACACTGAGCACCAGGTGAGGCTTCAAGCAGCATCCACTGAAGTCAGAGATTATTTTGCTTGCCAGTATTGCTCCTATTTTCACAAAACACTCTGTGCTATTTGTTTTTCAAAGGAAAAGTCTATAAACTGGCAGCAGATGACAGAAAATGAAGTTCTCTGAAGTGCAATGATTGGTCCCATATTTTGCCTGAGCTGGTCCTTGCAGTAATACCTTGTTTGTGTTTTGGGTTTGTATGTTTGGAAGCAACAGCATAAGCATTCCCTGCATGGATTCTCTCCTACTTGCAAGGTATGTGGAGGATTTGCCTGACTTTGCAGATGTTGAATTCTACTTCTCTCTTATACATCAAAAATCTTTTGGTTCTGTCATACTGCTGAAAAGCGAGCAGAGCCACAGCCATTCTGCCTAGGTTAATGTATGCTGTATTCCTTTTCCACCACAGCAGGGTGACTCTAAGATCTCTGATCTGTCCCAAGAGAGCAAAAGGATGTGTCTGTGTGGATTAGTGTGTGGAAATTCACAGTATATGAGCTACCAGACATGCAACTTCCTGTTCACCTCCAAAAGCCTCCAAAGTTGAAAAGCTGCCTGAATTAAATTTTCTTCTGTTATCTGTCCTTAGGTAGGGAGACTTCAGCCCTCTCACTCTTCCTCATCCTTTTTAAAGTGTAAATTTAGATGGCAAAGAGTGAATAGCCCAGGCAGCATGCTGTGAGCTCAGCACCAGCAAGGAATCACTCCAAAGGGATGCACTGTACCACATGCTCCACCTGGCATAGCACCCTCCCCACTGGAATGCCTTCAGAAATTGTCTTAGAGCTTGTACTTCATCACTAAGGCAGCATTCTGAGGTCAGCATGTCTTTGGAGGGCAACTTCAGTGCTGAGTGTGGCCTCAAATGAAGATGAGTCCAGAGAGGCTTGCGGATCACACTAATGGAAATATCTTCTCTGGAATTCTCAGCTGGTCAAATACATTCCAAATCCATTCCAATGGTGATGTTCATGTGAAGAAACTGGGTTGTAAAGAGTCTGTCCTGCATTATCCAGTGAAAGTGTGGAATTTTCTACACTCAATATAGTTTCATATAGTTTCTTTGGGTAGAAAGCAAGCAAGCAAGCAAACAAACAAAATAATAAACAAACAAAAGTATTTTAATTGGTTAAAAAAATACATTTAAACTGGTTCTTGTATTCAAAGAGAATTATTGCAAACCAGTTCCTCCCACAGCACTTATCAACATTCTCAAGACTATAACCAATAGTGTATATTACATTTCATCTGATGAGATCTTTTAAAGAGATAGAGGGTTGCAAAACAGTTTGAGGTTATTAATCTGTCAAGTACAGAACATCAAAGCCTGTAAATATTTGTAAAAGCAACTTTTAAACCACAAGGGATATTAAATATACAAGAGCTATGGAAAATAGTGGCAACAGGAAACAGAGAGCAATGGAAGAGCAGAAATCCATCTAATGGTATATGCAAGCATTTCTACCACACTTGGAGGATTTAGGTGGACTACTTCTCCAAGTTCCAGTTAAGTTGGTTCTAATTACTTAATTTTTCAGTTTTTCATTTTAAATTTCCTGCTTACACAAGATCTCAAATTTCAGATGTAATAGAGTCACCCCCTACATAATTATAGAATTGCCTTCTTTCAGGGAAAATGGACAACATATCTGCAGATACTAGTGCACCACACCTGTATTCATAAAGCTTTCTCCACATTTTTTATTTCTCTACAGTTATAACATGGAGGAGATGGAGGGAAATATTGGAAAGCACAAGCTTATTTTCTTGATTTCGCTCCTACACCTGAGAGTCACCACATCTGGTTGCCTTTGGAAGCTTCAGGTTTCTGGGCTTTCTGTTTACTACATGCAGAATGGTCATCTGGGTTTGGGACTTCTGATCTAGGCTTTTTCTCCGGTATGAAGCTGTCTTTATGAATTGGATTTTCACACATATTATCCTATTCTTTCTAACATACCAAAAAGAACAAAATACATAACAGAATTGCATCTATTCCCAATGGCATTTCTGATACACTAGTGCCAGACTGTCAGGTTTTGCTGTATGAGATGGTTTGTTACTGGCCTGCTCTAATTGCACTCTGTCATTGTAAATTCCCTTAATCCTTAGAGAGAGACTTGTTACACAGACACATTCTGTAGTGTTTGCAGAAGGAAAACAAAATTCTGAAACATCTGAATTATAAACATCAGAAGTCTCAAACTTGGCACCTTGAGACATCCTGCATCTTGCCCTGTGGGGAGGGTAGTGCAGATTGCAAGGACTGATGGCAATTTGGGAGAGGACCTAGTCACGAGGAGGTTGACCAAGTGATTGATGCTGCTCAAGTTCTCCAGAGTTCTTAAAGCAGTAACAGTTCAATCTCTCTTGGTCAAATTTGCATGGTGCTTTCTGTTTATCCCAGCAAAAAGATATTGCAGAAAAAATATATTTGAAGTAAATTTAATCCTTACTCAAAATCAGCATTACCATAATATCCCAGGCACTCAGACTGTGCCTTCAGGCAGGGTGATGAGTGAAGGGTACAGAATATAAATTGCACACTCCCCATCTTTGTCTTTTGAAGGAGAGGTCACAAAAGTATTTGTACAGGTAAATATTTATTCCAGGAGAGCTACTTTGCTGAGATGTTTCGATGCTGCATCTAGTGTGTCAGATAAAATTTGATTACATATGCCTCCCCTGTGCAAATTGTGATCCTTCCTCTCTTCTCCTTCTCTGCATGATTACCAGCTCTTTTTGCAGAGTCCCCAATAGAATTGGCATAATTCTGTGCTTGGGGGACTCCAACAGTGGGATCAGCTTCATTTTTAAGTGTTTATTTCTTTGAAATATCTTTTTAATCTGGGAGAATGCTAAACAGGGCCCTTCTTCAAACTGTATGGTTTTGTGATCAAATGCACCCATAGTTTGAGCATCTCTGTTGCACAACCAATGACATTTCTGTGTCAACTTTTATAAACTCTTTTTGCAAGTGTCCTCCTGAGTTCACTACTGAATTAAGGCAGAGAATGGAGCTGTTTATCCCAGGAATACTCAAACATACACTTTTATCAGTTGTGCATTCCCCAGCCTTTTTTTCTTTTTGTTATACTTTTCCAGTGTTATGACTCGCCCCTACATTTCCTCTCAGCTTTTCTGTCTTTTTCTTCAATGTGAGTCAGATTATTTTGAATTAATATGATCATAGATGCAGAGTTTTCATTGTCTACTTTTCCTCAGAGCCTGGAGGCCTATTATTTAGGATGAGGTTGTTTTTACCCTCACCATTTTCTCCTGTTTGGTGCTAACTTCACAAAAGTGCCTGCTTTTAATTGCAAAACTTTTGCTATTTCTATACCAAGCTGCAGACACTGGAGTTCTCTACTCTGCAACGTGACTGTCTGTTCCTTTTCTGCTTGCTGGCTTCAGGCAACAAACACACGAGAATTTCAATTGTATTTTCACGTAATTTTCCTCTGTCTCATCGTTCCAATGTTTCAGACATTAGTTTTAAGACCATATGTTCCTTCCAGAGCATAAATACCTTAATTAAGATATGGGCTTAAAACAATCCCTAAATAGTTCGAAGAGGTCTGAACAGATTTTTTTAATTTAGGCAGAACTTCAAGTTTTTTTGCTAAAAGCTCTCAGGTTTTGTATATCATAAAAAAGTAATCAGACTGCATCTAGACTACATCTCCTTGAAGATTTTATTTTACACATTGCTTTTAATCTGTTGGCATAGAACTGAATGAAAGAACGTTTTCTGAGAAAATGCTTCTCAGTAGAATTGCAGAGTTTTCCACATTACGACGTGTCACAACTGGGGTTGAGAGAAGCAGTTGCTACCATATGAGCACATGCTTTCTTTCTAAATTTGATGCTTTGCTTCTTAATAATACATACCTTCTTTTGTTGGTTTTTTGTTTGTTTTCCCCCTCCTTTTTCCTGCTGTCCATGTCACTAGACAACATTATTAGGTGTGATTGAAACAGAATAGAATTTTGAAGTTCATAAAATAGATTTTTGCCTAAGCAGTGGTACAGGTTGCAAGACCTGCAGCAATATCTCAAACTTCTTGGGGAGATAAGAAGTCAAAATGTTGTCAGACAAGCTTAACCACATGGAGATGTGAATGGGAACTAATCTATGACAGGGAGGCTGAGAGGCATAAAAGTGTGACCTATTCCTGGCATAATTTAGAAAAAAAATTAACTATTTTCTTCAACTATTTGCTAATGGGAGAGTGAACTGTGAAGATCTGTCAGATACTCAGTGAGTTTTTTACAAAGACAAAAATACAGAATTTTTAAGAGGTAAAATGAAGTCCCAGTGAAATAAATAGGTGTCACTAAAAAGAGTGACTACAGATGGAGGTAGTCCATCTAACATGGTCCAAGCAAAATGGAGATGTGGTCCAAGTGAGTCAGGTTCTCTAGGTTGATCTGCACAGCAAGCAGATGGTCAGATGTGTGAGTGAGACCAGATCTGACCCCATGAATCTGAACTCAGGGATGATTCTGAGGTTTTCTGGTTTCATTATGATGGTAAGCTGAAGCTCACTAACAAATGAACAAATTATTGCCCCATTATACTTTAAAAGTTCTTCCTTGTTACAAAACAGACAACTTTCTAAAAAAACCTATAAATGTTTTTAAAATAAGGCTTCAATAATTTTCCCTTTTCAACGTATTCAAACACAATTAAACTTTTTAAGGGGCTATTTCAACATCTCTTTGAAGTGTGACGCTCTGAATCAATTGGACAGCAATAGTGCTGACAACCACCTGTTTTCCTAGAGGCTATTGCTATTTATCTGATGGCCCCAGGATCTTCAGCTCGGTTTCCTCATGTCTTGCCCCATACGCTGCATTTCATATGGCCTGAGTAGGGAAAAATAATTCATGTGAGTCCTTTTGTGGGCTGAAGATCTTAATAATGCCCTGTGGCAGGCCGCCCAATATGTGCATTTGCAGAGCCATCTGCTACCTGCACTTCAACAGAGAACATGACTTGGCTAAACATGACTTTTTGCACAGAGACGTGCTCACGCAGTTTTTTACTGGCTGTTCTGAGGTTTTAGGAACATATATTTTTTTAGTCCTTGAAGAAACTAATTCATTCACCACACCCTTTTCTAGCGGGAGCTGCCTGGCCACATGTTGTCTTAGGATTTGCATCGAAATTAAATATCCAAGAGTAACCACCTGCAGCCTGCATATATGTGTGGTTCATGGTCAAGCATTTAATAAATTCAGTTCCATAAGGAAAAAACAAAACAAAACAAAACAAAACAAACAAACAAAAAAAAAACCCCAAAACCACCTATGCTACTTGTATTTTGTGTTTCTACACTAAAAGGCAAATGTATCTGGTTCAGACTAGTACTTAAATATCCGAAAGGCGACAAGCAGCTCTTCATATGAATGACACTTGACTTATGTTTGAAGAATATTTGGACTTTGACTTGGAAGCACTCAGACATAAGGGATGCACTAAAAAGGAAGAGATTCATTTTTGAACGGATTATAGAAAACATGTGTGACAGAGTAGAACAAGTGTTAAGCACTTGTTTTGAACATAATTGAGAAGGGCACGACTAGTATTTTATGCACAAAGCTTGCATAAACAGAAATATATATCCAGTAGCTTCTACCTTAACAGGTGTCCCACATTGTATGTCAGACTGGTGGCCAAAGGAGGTATGTGAAATACTTAGGTGAAATGGATGTCATAGAATGATCCACTCCCTCCTTTTCCTCTGATCTTAGGCTGTAATTCTTCTACAAACTAGCATCAGTAACAAAGACTGAGTTTGAAGCCTGGAAGTCCACTGCAAAATTTCAGAACAGTTTGTGTCTGTCCCATGCACCAAACCCAGGAAAAACTAAGTATCCAATCCTATATCCTGTGTTTGCAAAGTTCAGTTCACCAAATCACTGCACTCAGCATTTTTTTTTACTCTCCTCAAAAAACAAAGATATCACCGAGCTTCACCACCTCTCATCCTTCTGGTCTGCCCATTCAATTAAGCACAAGGTGTCATATGGCTAAGTTGCCTTTAATTTCAGATCCAGCATGGCTGTATTAGGAGTTGCTTTTCTGCCAAGCCATCTCCCTTTGCTGCCTTGAGCTTTAATGTTGATTAGAGCTCAGCTGAACAACTCATCTCTGGCTGGCTCCAACAGGGAGAGCCTGCTAAATATGAAGGACCAAACCTCTGAAGCCAGCTTTTGCTCCTCCCAGGTAGCAAAAATTGTTGTCCTGAGGCCAAGAATTAAATAGGTTAAACCAGAACAGGTAGGCTTGCTGCCTTGCTGAGGATTGCTGCTCATCCCTGCCTCTCTAGCTGAAGTGATCCTGCATGTCCTGACCTATGGTAGCAGAAGGATGCTTACTTTTCCAGGGCTCCAGTAGTGATGGAGGAAGAAGCAGGTTCATGGTTTGCCCTTCTGCAGGGGCTTTCCTTGAATCCATCTCCTTTTGCCCATCTCAACAATTCCAACGCTGGTGGTTACTGGGCTCAGCAAAAGTGTTGAGATCTATTCAGCAACACTTTTGAACTTTGTAGATTTTGTTAGCTGTACATCTTAGGCCTCCAGAAAATCTCTCTAACAGAAGCAATCAATGCCCAGCAGTCTGTTAAAGCCCTAAATAAGAAGAGAATAAGTAAACTCAGAAATTAGTTTTTCTCAGATACTTCTGAGTATCTGAATTGACCAGCTGCCAGATTTGGTAAGAGGAGGGAGCCCTACTTTCTAAAGCACAGACACTGGGTCTCAGACTGAGTTAAACCCTACAAGTTCCTTGAAAGTTGCAACTCGCTCAGTATCACCCATTTTGAAATTGAGGTGTAGTGTAGTTGCATTTTTTTCTCTGAAATCAAAGACAGCTATTGATAAAGAAGGGAAATCAGCCACTGGGACAGTCAGAGACTGACTCCAGCAAGTGTCTGTTCAGCAGTAATTTATGAGAACACTTCAAGAATGGAATTCTGATCTAAACTTATTAGGGAATGCTATTTTTTGTTGTTGTTGTTATTGTTGTTGTTGTGAATAAAACCCATAGCTAAGGTGGTGCTTTCTGGTTACCAAAGTCACCACACACTCAGGACAGTCCACAGACTGGACTGGCTGTTATTTAAATGATGACATAAGCCTGCAAAGTGTAATAGCCCTAATGGGTAACAGGAATAAGTGTGAAGGGTAGGGAGAATTGATTAGCTGGTGGGATACCAGTAAATACAAAGTGCTTAATCACAGGCAGACTCAGCACCTTGATCTCCCAATCAATAGCACTTGCAGGTTCAGAGCACATGAGGAAACCTTGGGTTTAAAAAGAAGATAAAAGGTGCTCTCTCTTTGTTATTTCTGCAATGTTCTATACTTATATATCCTATTTCATCCTAGCAGTCCAAAGGCTTTTAAAATCTTGTAAATGAAACAAACACTTCACCCATTTCTGAAAGAAATTATACACCTGCTTAGTACCCAAGAGCAGCCTAGGTCTGGGAATAAAGAAGGCATCACACCTCCTTGTAAGGCAGTGATTAGAGAAAAAGGGATGTTGATGTTTAAACCTAAACAAGTATCTAATTGAGATGGAGGCCAATTACCCATACCCTGGCAGAAAAATTTCTGAATGGGCATGGCACCAACATGAACTGTGAGAGATGCCACCTTTAACACCCATCATTACCTTCATTAACCAAAAGCACAGCAAAACCTGCAACTGGCCTAGGGAGGAGCGAGCTAGAAAGAGGCACAGTTTGATTTTTCCTTTGGGTTAGAGAGAGAAAAAAAAAAAAAGAATAAAACCCATACACAAGGCTTATGTTTCAGCCAGCAACCACTGAGCTGTCCCTGCTGTGAACTGATAACTGAGACTGATAATAAATGTAGCTTGTCTCTATCAGCTGTACAGACTTATTGTGCTCGGCTGAAAATAGAAATAAAATCAAGTAGTGCCAAGGAAGGACCAGAATGGATTCGCAGAATACCGAGACCCCTGTGAACTTTGGCCATTTGGTTAATAGAAATCTTGGACGCAGACCATCTCAGGGCAGGCTTGAAAAACATAAATCCTGACCAACACTGTGCTAGCTTAAGTCTCAGGGTTTTAATTTCATATCTGTAAATGTTGCTTCTCGACTTCGGGACTGAAAAAAATAAATACCAAAGTAATATTGCAGTGTAGTATTCAGCTTGAAATGCTCCACTAGAAAACAGAGGGGAGGGGGGTATATTTCTGTGATTATTTTTTATGATATACCTTTCCTCTGTTCTTGTCATATATTGTTACAATTTTTGGCAAGCAACAAGCAGCTTACCCTTAATAATTGAAAGACATTTTCCAACCTTAAGCTGGCTGCCTGCTGCCACATCTGATCTTGTGCTGCTGCTTGTGCTTGTGAATTGAAAGGGCTGGGAGACAAAGAGCCACAGCCATCTTGGAGCTGGGCTTCAGGAAGCTGCTCGGGAAGTGGGAATTCATACAAACAGCCTGGGCCATCTTAAGTCACTGCTCTGGAGCTTAACACTGCTTCTCAGAGCCAATAATAAAGCTATGGGAGATTTCAACAATGGCAAGTTCACAATTTCCCCAAGGCTGAAAAGCAAGAAAAGCAATACATTTGTTCTCTCAACTGTTTGTTTGTTTGTTTTCTAAATTTCTTTTTTTTTTATTTGCATCCTCATCCCAGTGTGTTCCAACAGGTCTCCTGCAGCTGCTTCTCCCGTTGTCTCCCATTGTACCAATTACCAAGCACTTACCATTTACCATGTACCAAAAATCAAGCATTGTCCATCTCTCCTCCATGTAAATCCCCATAACCACATTCTATTCCTACATGTGGTGAAAAAGCTGTGTCGCTGAGTGCAACGTTACACACGACATCTCCAGAGCCTTTGGAGTTTTGAGGGACAATCCGATGGCATCATTGAGGACATTTGAGGCATCTGATGCCTGCAGAGCCAAGACAATGGAAAATGTTAAGACTGAGCCTGGAAAAAATAGAAGGACTTAACAAAAATGGTGGCTACAAACAAACAAACAGACTAAAATTAGGGATAAAAACAGGGGAAAAAATAGCAAAAGAGAAAATCATTCTTTTGCCATGGAAACTGTTGGTGCTACATATAGATAAAGGTCTGACAGCTTTTCCTTTTTAAATCCCTTATTTACAGGGATTATGTAGCTCAGATGTGGAAAGTCTCTGAAATATAGCTTACAAGGTCTCAGGAAAGAAGCAAAGAAGCCTTCAAAATAAATTTAACTCTTTCATTCTTAAGTATAAAATTAAAAATGTTAATTTTAAGAGCTATGTTAAAAAAAAAAAAGCCAGAACAGTTTAGCACGCTCCTCTAGTCTAAGGTAGATTTTTTTGATTAATTATTTAAATATTTTTTCTGCCATATCTGCAGATAATTCCATCTACTCAGATTCTTCAGATTCTTCGCATGAATTCAAAATGCATCTACTTTTGATTAAAGAGGTAGAGACAGACAGATGTCCAGTTGTATTTTTTCTGTTTGGACACTACATTCCCTGAAGATAGAAGAGGAAAGTAAGAGTCACTGAAGTTCCTTTGCCACTAGCAGGGTGTTTCTAGACAAGGAGGACTCTCAGACTATCAAACCTGCAAGTGATCTTTGACTATCACGTCCTCAAAGTAATGTAAAAACTCTCTGAACCAGAGGTGTGTATCTGCTTCCTGGCTGGATGAAAACAGCTTCTGGAATCCAGCTCTTATGGATGGAAACGCGAAGTTTAAATTTGCCACCTGTAAATATTTTGCAGTATTTTCTTAAAAATAGCCATTTCTGCAAATATTGCTCTAAATAGACTCACTCTTCCAATGGACTGTTTGCAAAGACTAAATACAAAGTGTACATTAGAGCAGAGCAAATAAAAGCAGTGTCTATTTGCAAACCTGTTGGCTACAGCAGGTTGACTTTTCTGTCCTCTCAGGTTCAAACCTGCAGTTTTTATGGGAGTTTTGCTGGTAGTCTTTTTGCTCTGTTCTCTTTTTAGCCACTCACACTACATTTTTAGCAAGTGATGATTGCATAAAAATATTTATATTTCTATGAAATTCAACATGCTCACAAGGAGATTTAAATGCTTATGGGCACACCTGGTGGCAGAGAGCATAGAAAAGGCTACTTAGGCATCAGGAGTTAGAGTTTTGCATGTCTCCAAACAGAACGGAATCAAAGTGTTTAAAGCCTTGGAACCCACATACTTGGGCACAAGAGCAAATCCCTTCTCTCATTTCTTAGAAAAAGACTGAGGATGAAAACAGACTGCTGAAATAAAAGCAGTAACTTTCCTCCAGGTTTTTTATTTGTTTCAATCTAACCGGTGCTTCAATGCACCAGCAGCCCTTTAGACCTGAAAAATACTTTAAAAATGTACATTTGTATTCTTAATACTGTGATATAAGACGCTCTGATTAGACACAAACTACTGACATCTAGGTCATTGGAGAAGGGAGAAAGTGCTTTCTGCATGGATTGGAAGCATTGAACTTTCCATGAGTGGTTCCAGCTTCAAATGCTGTTCAAACCTGTCCGCATGGGAACCATCCAGCTGCGGTGCAAGAGGTGCTCATTTCTTGATGGAGATGTGCCAAGGCACACGGAACTGGGAAAAACTGCTCTTTGCAGTACATGCTTTGGCACAGGGTGCTGCTGAACATGTCACAGCGATTAAAAAGAGGGAGAGAAAGTGCACTGAACTAGCAGATGTCAGTGGTTCAGTGCCTGTGCTGGCCGGGATTTGCTCTCATGGGCTGAGCTGGCGGATCCTGGGATCACTGCTGGCAGAGGTGCCTCTGCACAGTGCAGTGCTGGGCAAAGAGAACAGCAGCAGGAGGGTGAGGAATTGGGCAGGTTTAGTGATTTGGGCCTATGGGTTTTTCTTAGAATATATTATTTTCTTATTTTCTGTTGGACTCAACATCCTCAGTGATGGGAAAGAAAGGATACAGGACTTCACAGAATCATGGAATCAGCTATGTTGGAAAAGACCTTTGAGGTCAAGTCCAACCTATGACCTAACACCACCTTGTCAACCAAACCATGGCGCTGTATCAATCAAACCACTACAGCACTGAGTGCCACATCCAATCTTTTCTTAAACACTTTTAGGGATGGTGACTCCATCACCTCCCTGGGCAAACATTCCAATGTTCAATCACCCTTCCTTTGAAGAACTTCTACCTAATGTCCAAACTAAACCTCCCCTGGTTCATCTTAAGACCATGTCCTCTTGTTCTGTCAGTGGTTGCCTGGGAGAAGAGACCAACCCCTACTTGGATACACCTCCTCTTGGGGAGTTGCAGAGAGTGATAAGGTCTCCCTTGAGCCTCCCCCTCTCCAGGCTAAACAACCCCAGCTCCCTCAGTCGTTCCTCACAGGGTTTGTGTTCCAAGCCCCTCACCAGCCTTGTTGCCTCCTCTGGACACGCTCAAGCATCTCAATGTCCTTCCTAAACTGAGGGGCCAGAGCTGGACACAGCACTCAAGGTGTGGCCTCACCAGTGCCCAGTACAGGGGAAGAATGACCTCCCTGCTCCTGCTGGCCACACCATTCCTGATACAGGCCAGGATGCCACTGGCCTTCTTGGCCACCAGGACACACNTGCTCAGGGTCTCAACGTCCTTCCTGAACTGAGGGGCCAGAGCTGGACACAGCACTCAAGGTGTGACCTCACCAGTGCCGAGTACAGGGCAAGAATGACCTCCCTGCTCCTGCTGGCCACACCATTCCTGATACAGGCCAGGATGCCACTGGCCTTCTTGGCCACCAGGGCACACTGCTGGCTCATGTTCAGCTGCTGTCACCAGAACCCCCAGGTCCCTTTCTGCCTGGGCACTGTCCAGTGACACTGTCTCCAGCCTATAATGCTGCAGGGGATTACTGTGGCCAAAATGCAGGACTTGACACTTGGTCTTGTTAAAACCTCATACTGTTGAACTGGGCTCGTCTATCCAGCCTGTCCAGGTTCCTCTGCAGAGCCCTCCTACCCTCCATCAGATCCACACTCACTCCCAGCTTGATGTCATCTGCAAATTTACGAAGGATGGACTCAGTCCCCTCATAAAGGTATTAAACAGGACTGACCCCAGCACTGACCCCTGGGGGACACCAGCTGGATGTGGCGTCACTCACTACCACACTCCAGGGCCAGCCATCCAGCCAGTTCTTAAACCAGTGAAGGGTGACCCTGTCCAAGTCATGGGCTGCCAGCTTTTCCAGGAGAATGCCATAGGAAATGGTGCAAAAGGCTTTGCTGAACTCCAGAAAGACACATCCACAGCCTTTCCCACATCCACTGGGTCACTTGGTCATAAAAAGAGACCAGGTTCATAGGACCTGCCCCTCCTCAATCCACACTGGCTGGGTCTGATCCCTTGGCCATCCTGTGTGTGCTGTGTGATGACACTTGAGATGATCTATTTGATACCTTGTCCAGGTCAGGCTGACAGGCCTGGAGTTTCCTGAATCCTCCTTCCAGGCCTTCTTGTGGATGGACCTCACACTGGCCAGCTTCCAGTAATCTGGAACCTCCCTGGTTCACCAAGACTGATGAAAAATGATGGAGAACCACTTGGTGAGCTTTAAAAAAACACCTTGTTATTTCTGTTCCCAGAGTAGTTTCCGCTCCACAAATGAAGTAGATATACAAAACTCAAACTCTAATTCATGCTGCTTACTTGTTTGAACTATTGGATAGAATTTCTTATTTATTTTCATAACCCATATATGTCTGGACAGGTGAGGGCCTCTCTAAATGTCATTGACCATAATTTTCAAAAAAGAAAACCCCCTCACACAAACACAGCCCCTTCCAAGAAAAGGGGAAATGAATGGTCTGTTGCCTTAAACATGAGTCGTGCTGCAAAACTGCTGTGTTCAAGGTAGATGCAAGTTTTGGAACATAATTCCAAAAAAAGATTAGCTGCTTAAGTCCAAAAGAAATTTTAATTACACTGGTAAAATTCTGCCTTGTAAATGCATCTCACCTTTCTTTCCCCTCCGGCTTCATGCCTTTCATCTGCTGTAGAAATCACAGCATATACAAGAATGAAGAATCTGGGAAAGATGTGGTCTTTAACTGCAACAGATGCTTATAACTGCAGATACATATATAACTTTTCCCAATGTGTTTATGCTGTATGACTTCGCAGTTTATAAAAAAATTGAGGCTCCTTGAGAGTAATACTAAATAAAAGTCTGACTGTTTGCATTTGCTGTTTTGACACAAGTTAAGTATCAACTGTATTTTAAGTCATCTGAGTCACTGCACATAGAGTTTTCAAAACCTACAGCCATTGAACAATATCACAATTGGCAACATGCTTTTGAATGTAATTAATACAACAAAAATAAAACATGAAGAACTGTGATTGATTCTGTGTGTGCATGTCTGTATGCTCGATACAGGAATAACACTAAACCCCAAGAGTAAAAAATCTACTATTCACAATATTGGTTATCCAGCTTCACCAGAATATAATTGGTCCTCAGGGAGTACAACACAGAGAAATGAGTAAAATACATAGAAGAATGGAAAGTGAGAGTTGGAAGTTTAAAAATGCAATTATTTTATGGCATCTAAAATAAAGATTGTCGTAGCCAACTCTTCCTAATTTGTTTTGATGAAAATAGGAAATGATATTTCAAATCTGTTTAGTGTAAACATGACTATCAGAGGAAAAAAAGAGATAAATTAAAAAAAAGGCTGAGACTTATCTATAGATACTCCCACTACTGAAAAGCCAGTTTTCATCCATTACTTTTTGGAATTGCAAAGAAAACAAAACCATCTGAGCAGTCCAGCTTTTTATACTCAATGTTTCTATGAATGCTTAAGGGCTACATGGATGACAACAGGGAGTAGGTTCATTTTTACATATATCTTGAAGATATTGAGGGACTGTACTGAAAGATGATTTGGATGAATACCTTGTGGAAGGTGGGTTTCAGAAATTGATGAGGTGTCATGTGACAGATAGCAACCTGCTCCAAAGCTCCATTCCTGTGTTTCACATCCCTGGGATTTTAAGATTACGTGTTTGTGCTGATGGCATGCATTTTAAAAGACTATCATCATCCCTGTTGATGTTGTGCTGCTTCTGCCAGGCCCTACACAACAAAGAGACTTTTTATGCACAGGAGAGTTCATAATTAACCTAGTGATGAGAGGCAGGTAGCAGATATGATGAAAAGAAGGAGCAGCAGGGAGCACTGACATGTTTCTGCACAAGGGGCAAGTGACACACACTGCAGGCAGAGCGCCCAACTGCTGCCCAGTGGTTCATGGGCATGTCCGAGCAGGCAGGTCTGAATGAGAGCTCTAAGTGAGGATAAAGCAATACCTTTGGGGCTTTTTGCAGATTCTAAAAAGATTTCACCTCCCTTAAGCCATCTTCAGTCTCCCTGGGAACTGAGGATAGTCCCTGGACACCTGATGGGGTACAAATCCAAATGTGAGAGAAGAGGCAGGACAGGAAGAAGAGCAAAGGTCATTCCCATGATAAGACAAGGGAAAGAGGGACAGGACAAAAAGAAGAGTGGCTACAGAGGGAAAACTGCAAAAGGGAACACAAAGATCAGGAAGAATCTGCAATTCTGGAACTGAATTGCTAAGCTGAAAAATGCATTCTGTGTAAAATATATTTTGATGGCTCCATGTGTAGCAGCACTATGAATAAAGAGTCTGAAAGCCTCTGCCTGGTTGAATACAGGTATGGAGATCTCTACAGTTCAAAAATAAACAATTTTATTTCCTTTTGTCAGGTCTAAAAAGTATAAGGAATTACATTTAGAAGAACATAGAGGGATTACTGTGCCACAGACTTAAAAATCAGGAAAAAATAGAAATCCCAGGGTTGTCTGTGCAATATCATTCCAACCCCTGGAAGAAGTTGTGGTGTTTCCTTTTATGTTCTCAGAGAATTTTTGCGTTGTCTTGTTGTGACTTTTGCTGGACCCCCAGTGTCACCCATCTGTGTGACCTCACTAGTGCTCAGATTGAGAGAAAAACAAAGACATTTAAGAATTTTTCCCTATGAAATTAGTTAAGGGGGTGCTGCAAAATATTCCTTTAAGATAAATATTATCACTTTTAACAGCAGTAAAAAATTATCTGCAGGTATCTCATGTTCTGCTATTTAAAGTAAGATAAGTACAAACACTCCTCCTCATACCTTAATTAAAAAACTCCAAGTGTTATGCTTTTCCTCAAAATGGATGACACTCACTTGATTACTGTAAGCATAACCACACTCAGCTTTAACCACAACAAATTATCCATCACTCCACATCTTATGCTGTTAATGGCAATGTAAGTACAATCTTCAAAAGCATCCAGTAATGGCAGACTAAAGGCTGTTTCATTGCTTGTCCAAAAATAGCAGAAAACTACCTTTCATATCATTCCAAGGACTCTGTCCTTTCTAGAAAATGTATATCTTACTCTTATCTGCATCTTGTCAGACAAAAGCCATATGTCTTAGATGTCCTAATATGCCCTGTGCTTCAAGCAGGACTGGTTTTCCAAACATTTAGTGGGAGCTTATTACCTTGAATTATATTTCTTAGCCTTGCAATGTAAAACTACCTATAATATACCTTGGTATTATTGTGTTATATTGACAGAAAATGCTTAAATGTGAAATGTAGCTGATGGATGCAGTGTGGAGCTGCTCCTGGAAAGACTAACAAGCAATGGATGTCCTAATGGAACAAGAACAATGGAGATTGAATAAAGGCCCCCGTTCTTGTCCTAGAAAGGACAAAATAGACACTATTTCTAATGTTATCTGTTCAAGTAATCAGACACCGAAGGAGCACAGGGACTACCATGCTGAGAAAGACCAAGGAATAATGCCAGCTTTGCTCTTCTACCAGTGGTGTACACAAGATATTTAGGATGAATAATCAAGCCCCAAATGACACAGATTCTAATTGTCGATTATACAGGGTCAGGAGGTGGTTTATCCTGACCTCGGCTACCCTGCTTGTGTTGTGAAATATGAAGAAACTCTGTAATTTTCATTTTGATGGCTATAACAGCAGTTTGCACCCTCATTTATATTTACCCTTCTATATTAGCCGATACAATCTCCTGGTAACAGGATTAAAAGGCACTGAAATGCACAAATAGATCATTAGGGGCAAATTACATTTGTAACTAATGCGATTCTTAAGGCTCGGAACTGATAATCATCAGATGGTGGCAGACAAAGAAACCCCAAGAAAATCCCTTAAAAACCATGGCTGAACTCGCAATTAAGATGAAACAAAATTTATTCCATGTCAGCAGTATGTTCATTGCTTTGGCTTTCACTGCAAGGAGCATGCCCAGTCCCTCCAGGATCAGAGGGTAATGCTATATTCCCCTTAAAGCCAAAGTGGAATTCCCTTTTGAGAGTCTATGCCACAGGCCCAGGTGATGAGGCAGCAGCAGCTCTATTCCTTCCCTGTTGATCTGGCCCCAAGGCTCTTTTTTCATGGCTTTACTGCTTCAGCCAGCCAGCCCTTTTTGCAACTTGGCTCCCACTCCAAGCCCCCAGCAAGAGGTGCTTTCACAAGTTCTCCCATAACCTCTCATGTTCAACATGTTACTGCCATCCCATGGGAGTTTTGGCTAAAATCTTTTTGTTCTGAACCCGTGTTTCCTCTCCCTACACTTTTCCTTTTTCTCTTAGGCTTCTCTTCATGAGGAGCTTTTTCAAAAGCTTTTCCCAAATAATTTTGTTGATAAAGTTGTCCTTCCTAATTCTTCTTCCAGTTCAGAGAATAATCACTGCTTTCTGTGGATTCCATTAGGTACGCTCAGATTGTTATTTCCATGAACATCTCTCAGCCTTAAATTTCTCTGCAATCTGCTTTTACTGCTACCTTAGGTTCTACCTCCTGAGTGGCTGCTTTGGGCTACTGGATGTCTTTTTTTCAGCTTTCATTCTAAAAAAAAAAAACAAAACCAACAACTCAGATATCTGTGTGCTGGGTAACAAGACCACCAAAAGATTCATTTTGGGAAAGGAGAACAGGGGAAAGCAATTTTGGAGCAAGAGTTACCAAGCACAGTCACACAACACAGATGGAATAATCTAAAGAGTTTAGTGGCCACATTCCCATTTCTAATTTACTATGTTTTTTACAAGCATGCAGCTGTTTCAATATATAAAAGCAAATAACTTCACTGGGAAGTTGAACAAGAATCATGAACCTCCCAGTCTATTATACACTAGATTCCTGAAGAAGATGTACAGAGAAAAAAAAACAAAAACAAAAACAAAACCAAAACATTTTATCTAGTAATATTTTACTGTTTACTCTGTATATTCTTTAGATTTTTATATGTTTATTTTTATTAGATCCAGACACCCAATCATGAAGAAAGGAAACTCTCTCTCCTGACACAGCACTTTAGACAGATTAGGGGTGTCAGTTTGTGCAAATTGCAAACATTAATATACTTTGGTCATTTCACATCGAACATGTGACATATATCATGTATAATAAGTGGGAAAATACACTTATGTATAATAAATTAGAAAATAACATAGGTTAATAGAAATCTGCATGCCCAAAAGACAATGAAGTGGAACTCTCCTGATACACTGACATTACATGTAAGTCTTAAGTGAACTCATGTTCTCTAGGCATTCCGAAGCCCTATCACCTGGAGATGGAGCACACTTGTGCCTCAAATAAACCCCTGAATGTCCAGGAACTCTGCAGATTTCTGATCTCTGACTTCTGATAAATTAGCCTGTCTGAAAGCAGGATGTATTAATCAAAATGACCAAGAAAATGAATTTCTAACAACAGACAACATGAGTGCATGTTGCACAGTGCCAAGGCTTGTCTGATGCCAAGACACTTCCCAGATGTTCCTCAGCTCACTTGAATTGCTAAGCCACTTTAGAGTACCTGGTCAAGGACCAGAGTCTTTAGAGAGTGAAAACTCTTCCTGGCCTGGGCAGGAACCTGCATGGTAATGTTTTGATAACCCAGAAGAACAAGTTGCTCAGGACTGACTGCTTGTGTGTTCTGGACAATGACTAGGTTTGTAGTAGGAAGCCTAGATCATAGTCAAAAGCTCTCCAGCACAGCGAAGAGTAGCACAGAATAACAAAATTGCTTACAATTAATTTCTTTTTTTCATTTTAATGGAATTCCTTGCTCAAAGGTACCAGATATTGATTCTCACTGTGTATTTATCCTTTTTGCAAAAAAGGGATGCTGTCTGAAGCACTGAAGACACCAAGAAGGAATATAAAATCAACTAATTCAAATTAATTCAAACTGCCAGCCACTGTATATTTTTACCACTGCTGTGCATTGCCAGGTATCTCCTGGATGTTCAAAGCCATGATATTGCTTATAAGTGTATAAACAACACAGAAGTAGGGGGCAAATGACTTCTTGTGATGCTTCCAAGTTTCATTTTTTCTTCTCTTGGTTCTGTTCCACAGCTCTCACTTGCAGCTGGACTAAGACCTGGCTGCACTGCATTTTAAATATTCCACCATGAGAATTTCACCATGAGAATTTCAAATATTCCACCATGTTTTTCCCCAGCAGCCAGAGATAGCTGGTCAAGAATGTCATTTCACACACTTTCACACATGCAGGCACACATGACTCAAGAGCAGCTTTAACTGAACTGACAACCAGGGTGGGGTTAGAAGTTGCAGTTGGTTTAAAACGGGGGAAAGGAATTAAGGACCAAAAAGTTGGAAGCCCATTCAGCTTCAAACCATTGTTTCACACACTCTCACAAAAGATGCTTAGATGGAAACACAGCAGGTGTAAAAAAAAAAAAAAAA
>VWYO01008069.1:134238-164454 GCA_013400275.1 Rhadina sibilatrix
AAAACACAACCAAAAAACCCACAACACAACAACAACAAAACCAAACCCAAACAAACAAACAAGCACATCAATAATACTTGCAGGCAGTTGCCAACAATAAACACCAGAATAATCCATTCCTAGCTCAATCCCTAAACCATTTGTTGTACCAGACAGAGACAAAGAAGGAGTAAGCAATATGGGGATCTCCAGGCTGAGCCAGGGATTACTGGATGTTGGGATCTCTGCTACCCTTAGAGGGAGTGTCACATGCATTACCTTTATGCAGGCCAAGTCAGCTCTCATGCATAAAATAACCTCGTCCACCCAGCAAACTGCTCCTTTTCTTCTTTCAGACACTTTCTTACATTTTTCCTTCTCTCAGTTTCACACCATATGCCTGGTGGATTTTTTTTTTTTTTTGGTTGTTCCTTCCTCAAAACTTGTGGATAGATATGATAGAACTCTATAAGTATTCTCACCTTTATCTACCATGCTAAGCATGATGCATTTCTCCCTGGATTTGATTGCTCTATCCTTTTGCCTCTGATTTGATGCATATCTTCAAAGATTTGTATGCTTCTCCAAGTGAGAGCTGGAGTTTTGCATTGTTAGATGGTCTATTGACCAGCCTGGTTTGTGACATGAAGAATTTTCATGTGGCTCCTGAGTACCTGAGTCAGTATTTCCCCTTCCTTTTCACCTTGTAAGTGCAGGCCAACAGTTTTGTTTCTTGCACATTTAACATCTGTCCTCAAACCATTTCCCCACTTCACCTGGAAATACCTTTTCAGGTCTCTTACAACATAATTATCTCATTCCCAATATCTTACAACTCTAAGATTTTCCAGGAATTTCCTTTAAGCAATTCTCTATGTTTTTCAGTCCTGACTGAATACAACAACGCTGTTGTCACTCCAAACTCCATGCAGGTAGCTCTACTTTGCTTTTTGTGGTTTTGGTGCCTCACCCAAGACAGTGGTGCACATGACAGTGCCATGTACAAACCAAACTGGAAATCTCCAGTGATACCCTGGCTCCTACACCACAAAACTTCTCTGGAAATTTACCCTTGATCAATAAAATGTTACGGGGCACAGCATCAAAGTTCTACTCTCCCTTCGTCTGCTAACTGTAGATCAGCATTTAGGACTGTTAGTGACATGGATAATTTCTACCAGGAAGAGACTTTGGGGGTTTCTTAGCAAGTCAGCCCTCACAAACATAGCAGAATTTCATCCTTTGTGACTCTATTAGATAAAAGCAACCTGGTTTGTCAGGCAAGATCTGTTCTTCATAAACTCATGTCATTTATTGCTCTTGGCATTACTGCCCTGGCTTTAGTTATTTTTCTCTCAATATTTGTTCCATTATTTTAATGAGCAACACAATTATAGTTCTAGGCTTTGATCCTGATATGAGCTCTGCAGGAGCTTTACAAGTGTCAAAATTCAGTTAATTTCATGCCCTTTTTCACTTTGGGCCCTGTCCAACTTACATGGAAGTCACTGAATATTTTACTCATTGAATAAATTAAATTTAGGTAATTCATAAAGGAACCTCTGTCATTGATACCTAAACCAGCTGCACTCTTTCCTTTGACTTTAAAGAGTTTTACCGTGAGACCTATTAAAGGCTCAGCCTTTATTTATTTCCATCAATCTTCTTCTCCCTAAATTCTTTCAGCCAGTGTTTGCTATCCTAATCTCCTTGGTCTGGTCTCTCTGGATCTTCCTAAAGGCCACCTCTGCCTCTCCCTTTCCCCCTCTAGAGTAGCTTTTCTTCTGTGTCATCCCTGGGTGTGTGACCCCTCATTTCCAGAGCTGCTTTCTCCATGCATTCCTCTTCCCAGAAGTCCTGAGCAGCAGGAGCCATGATTTTATGAAGGACCAAACTGTAGTTGGGTTGGTGTTACTGAGTTCTCTTTGGCTTAGCAAATTGGGTTGAAATTCTCTCTAGAACACTTCAAACAGACTCCCACACACTTTTCTACTCTTATTAATCCAGAAGAAACCAGCAAGTGAGAGACATGTGAAAAGGGGGAAAGAAAAGAGAGGGAAAAGTTTTTAGGTATTATAAATTCTTGCATTTGGCTTAAGAAAGGGGTAAAGGGTCAGGTTGGCTCTTGCTTTGTCTGATATGATTTATGTATCACTGTTGACAACAACAGAGGCCAACTCCACATTATGGATTAACAGCTTGGCAGTGAAGGACAGAGTCATTTATTTACTTTTCATTACAGAGTTTGTGGGGTTTGAACTTTCATATAGGACATGCTGGGAGATTTTTCTGTATTTTCCTTACTTTTCCTCCTAAGCAGACCTTGGATGAGAGGGCAGGATTTGATTTGTGGACGTTTGATATTACTTTGTGTATTAGATATTGTATTACTTGGCACTTGGGACATCTGACTTAGAGAAGAGAGACAAAATAATAATAATAAAAAATGTAGACAATATTTTATGATATGAAAATTAGAACTAAACAATAAAAGCACAGATTTTTTTCCCCCCCTTTTCTGGATGTAAGGACTTTTTGAAAAAAAAACCAACCAGTCCAACCACTCAACTATAACCTTGCACATCAAGTCTTTAACTCAGGCAATTGCTTATGGTTGAATCACATGAAAGTATAAAACAGTTCATAAAGGTGGATCTTCACCAAGAGCTGCTTTATCTAGGTTCACCAGAAAATAGGGTTATAAAAATTGAAACTTGTTTTTTCATGTGATATTTTGACCTTTCAGTTTCTTGGAACTACTTGTTCATAATTTTCCTCTCTTTCACAGCAAATGCCACAGGAATTTAGCCTTTTGCTGGCTAACCTGGGAGCCATTGTATGCACCATATTCATTTAGACAATGTCAGAGGTGGCAGCAGCCTTCCAGACTGAAATCAAAGCAACAAATTCCATAATGAAAGTGTCTTGATTGTTTTTACAAATTTCCTTCCATTTCAATGGAAATTTGAATTTGTGTTTGGGGAAAGTTGAATTTTCTTTCTTTCTTTCTTTCTTTCTTTCTTTCTTTCTTTCTTTCTTTCTTAGAAAATATGTTTGTTTGTGAACATTTGAAAATGACATCTTTGGATTTTAGGAGATATCTTGGCAGAGGAAAGGACTATAAATCTTCACACACACATTTCTGCAATCCAAAGAGAAACTGTAAGACCACCAAAATCTGGCAAAAGAAAGTGAAATAAAAATGACTGTTCCCTTTTTCCTGCAACTTACATTATTGAGAATATTAAATAAAAAATCTGACAGATGGAAATATTTAGATTGGCACTCAGAGAGAAGATGCAGTATTATCAAAATGGATTCTACTCTACTTTGTAGTCTCCAATGCCTCCATTAAAAAAGCACGAGGCAGAGATATTTTAATGGAAAACATTTTATTTGCATTTCTATGGGAGAGCGGAAACCAAAGTTTAAAACCACAAATTACTTTATATATAACATTCTAGCTTTGGGGTTTAAAGCGTCCAGATGTGAAGAAATATCAGATATTTTGAACTGAACTTATTTTCCAGAGGAAAGGAGAGGTTGAAATGCAAACAGATTTGCTCTACTATCTAAATTATCACAAAATCAAAAATTGATATTGAGGAGTGTATGATTGGATGATCTGGGCCAAATAACCAAATAGATAAAAAAAAAAAAATAGGAAATACTTACTGCTTAAATTAGAGGTTCATAGGTTTCTCATCCAGACTCGCTTCAAAATAGAATTTAATTACTGATTATTTATATGTAGCTAGGTAGAAAAGAGGGTCATCCATTTTGGAAATTAATCTTATCAAATCTGAATCATAGCCTTTTCTTTAGTCAACATCTTAATAGGAGATTAACTGATATAATTAATACTCACAGCAATCTGATCTTATTCAAAAAAAGAATCACTCTTAAAGGTCATGTTTAAGTAAATATAAAAAAGATGGAGAGGATTTCTCCACACAAGGTGCCATATGGAGAAGACAAGGACAAGTTACACTGGGAGAGGTTTCACCTTGAAATAGGAAGGAAATTTTTTGCAATAAGAACTCACTGGGGCAACCTCCCCAGAGATACATCAGAGTCCCTGTTCCTGGTGGTGCTCAAGATGTAAGTGGACAGAATGCCAAACATTCTCCTGTAGGCTCCCTTTCCCATGAAAGGTTGGACCAGAAGAGCTTTGAAGGTGCCCTCTACCCTGGGCACCTATGTGATTGTAGGGAATGTGAAAGAAATTGTGGATGCCCCATCCCTGGAAGTGTTTGAGGCCAGGTTGGATGGGGCCCTGAGCAAGCTGGTCTAGTGGAAGGTGTCCTTCCCATGGCAGGGAGGTTGGAATGAGATGATTTTTAATGTCCTTTTCAACCCAAACCATCCAATGGTACTCCATGATACCATGATTCTGTGACTCCATGATCCATGCTGCTGCAGCGAGGATGCTTGAGAGTGAGGTGAACTCTATATATGCTTGTTCTTTGCAAGGTGATGAATGAAAAAGCACACAGCATTTTGAAGTGAAAAATGTTGAGGAGCTTTAGAGAGGAGACTGAGTTCTATTTTTCTTAGTTCTGTACCATTGACAGAATCTACCACTGCTTCTCAAGTAGCCTCATTTGAAAACATTTGAAAGGAGAAATTCTAGTTGGCGATGTTTGCAAAGGTCCTGCCCTCAGTCATGTGTGGCATTAGGAAACATCAGTCATGCTGAAGGCTTCATCTCCCAGAGCAGTACGTCTGGTACTTGCCATTCCTAGGCTGTCACAGACATTTCCTCTCTAGCAGAATTCATCTGCAGCAGGGCCAGTATCTAAGAGGTTTATTAATAAAAGATTATACCTCCACTGTATTCTGCTTGGTTTCATATAAATAATTTAGGCACAAAGGAATTCCCTGGTCCTCTTTACAGACTTGGAAAAAAAATACAGTGCAATGCCAAAGAGGATTGTGGCAAATCAATCTGTTCTTACATTCTCGTACTAAAGACACATGAGTAGTTACAGAAAAAAAGAGTCAAAAAGATTGCCAGAACAATAAAATATGAGGCACAAAGTGAAAGAGACATAGAAGATAACAAAGGCACATCACAAAGCAAGAAAACAAGAGAAAGTGGTTTTATTGATACAAATGCTGGTCAGGTTACTGTGTTTTATGAAACATTTCAAAATACTCTCCTTTTCACACTGTACTTTGAAATAAAATGAATTCAATTTCATGGAAAGAGTGCCCTAAAACACAGAAATGATTTAGCAGCTTGGCTGACCAGGGCTCTCACCTGAGGCTGGAAAGCTTCTCTGTAGTGATAACTGAGAGCAGGGCTTTGAGTAGGTCCATGACCTCGCCCAGGGGTGGTTTGATCAGTCAGACATTCTACTGCAGATGCCTCTTCTTCTTGGCTATGAACTTGAAAAGTTTCCTGATAAACAAAACCTATCAAATCCTTTCTGCAAAAAGATCCAGAACCAAATACCATTCCTGTAATTTTAACAGCAGTAAAGGAGCTACTCTGACTTGCACCAGCCAAGGAATAGAATCAGAGGAGAAACCTCATAGATTACAGGTGAGAGTTGCCTATTTCCTCTCTTTGTTCACTTCTTTCTGTCACCTCAGAGATCATCTAAAAGTGATGACCTATATGATCTTCAAGCAACTCAATTTCCCATTTCTTAACTCTTCTCTCTCTCTCTCTCATTGCTCCTCAGCCTAAAGAAGCATTCTGCAAAACTGCTAGGTTGGTCTACACTTAACGATTTAAAAACAGGTTTCTGGACGTCTGGCTCCAACATATTCCATCCCATGCCCATAAACAAACACCACTACACCTGTGGTCTCAGCCCACATGCCTCCAAAGCAAGTGCAATACTTCCCCTGACACAATCACATCTGATGAAGTTACAAACTTGATGCACCATGAAGGACACACCTGATGATTTTAATTAGGTGGGAATTTGCAAAGGCAAGGAGTAGAAGTTAGAAGTTATCCTACAGCAGGAATAAAGAGCCACTTCCAACCATTTATGGGGAGTCAAATTCAATTCCATAGAAGTAACAGGCAATTTTTCCATGCGCAAATACTGCATCTAGGAAAAAGTCCATGAAGAGGTTACATCCTGCTGTCACACTAACTGATGAATAACACTTTTTTCACTATTGAGGGACTAAAAACCTAATGGGAGCCAAAGTGAGCCTTCATGCCACTCAAAATGAGTGTTTCACAATCTTTTTTGACTCAAGTAGTTGTAATTTTCATTTATTCTCTGGTTATAATTAAAGAGGAACAGGAAAAACAAAAACAAAACCAAACCAAACCAAACCAAAAACCAAAACAAAAACAAAACAAAAAAAAAACCCAAAAAACAAAAACAAAAACAAAAAACCCAAAACAAAACAACAACAAAAAACAAAACAAACAAACAAACAAACAAAAACCAAACCAAAACAAAACAAAAACACACACAAAAAACCCAAACAAACAAACAAACAAAACCAAAACCCACAAAAAAACCCCAACCAAACATATTCCTGTGTCAGAGAAACAACTAACCAAAAGTTATCAGGATATAGCCTTAACTTGGTATGCTCTTTAAAACTTCCACATGAACACTGCTTGTTCTGTTATGGGAAGTATTGCATGATTGTGTGACAAAAAGCTAGAAAATATAAGGTCAATCCTCTATTGCTAACACAAGCATTCTAACAAGCAGTCTAGTAATGCACTGTATTTATAATCCCTTGGTTTGAAAAAAAAAAAAATATTCCTGTGTCAGAGAAACAACTCCTCTTAATTAACTTTTAATCCTGTCCTTTTGTTGCTGAGCTGTCATCTTCACAAAAGCACTTACCAATCACTTTCGTTGTGTTTCATGTCACAATTTGTGCACCTCATTCTAGAAATCAACATTACATTTATATCACTTTTATTTTATGGCGATAAAAATGCAGGTATCTACTAATGTTAATGAAATGTCTTAAAGAAAAGTAGCCTGCCTTCACTAATTTTGTGTAAGACTAATCCTAGAGCACTGTTATTCTGTAGTTAAAAATATTAAAACCAATACAAGTCAACTGCTTTTATAAATTCATTAGAAAGTGCTGACTATCCTACAAAGCAGAACTTTTTGAACACTTACTTTGTTCCAACATCCACAGTCTGAGTGACCTTTTTCCTGTTATAAAAACAAATACAACTCTCAATTTGGCTTTTCAAAAACATAATTGATTCCTGTGCATAGGTTTCCAGAGCCATAAGTGCCAAAAGACTTAATAAAACATATGAATTCATCACAAAATTAAAAATTCAATATTATTTTTCCATTATTTTGTATAAAATATTGAATGTATAGAAGTATTGCCATTATTTTTTAGTAAGAACACAATCAAGATATTGAACATGGTTAAGGGAGCTTAAATGGAGGAGTTTGTTCACTGATCTACTACAAAGTAGAACAGTCAGCATTTGCCTGCCAAATAATGCCACTATAACAGTGGTTTGAGAAGTTGGTGCACACCATTCATGGCATTTCTGATAGTATCACTGCTCTGTAAGGTTACAAATATTCTATAACACATTCAAAACTTTCCAAAGGAGAACATTTTTATTCATAGGAAATGTAATGTGCCAAGAACACCTTATCTGTCACTTCTTCATCCAGCTGCATGACAACCCCTTTTCTGTCTTCTAATCTTACCTGTAGATATTTTTTTTCCTCTGTCTCTTCTGTCTGCCTCTGGGTTCACTTCTCCATTAGGGAATTATAATTCAAATAAGAATATATATGAATTCTTTTCTGGGGAAAAAAAAAAAAAAGTTATCAGGATCTTTATAAAGCCTCACACACTATAGAAAAGCCAGAACGCAAGGCCCATCGATGCCTCAGGCTCATGGCAAAGAGCAGCATAATTCATAGTCTGGGGAGTGTATGAAAATAGAGATGTGTGTAATTGAAGCTGAAGAGCAAAGGAATTCCTAGGATCCAGAGGACTGCAGGTAGAACAGCAAATCCCTCCCTGCTGAAGGAAAATTTAGAAGTTACTTTTGTGGCCTGAAACCTTGGGTGAGACTCTCACAGTGAGAGATGCTGCTTTTAACAAATACAGCAAGTCAGATGCTTGTGCCAGGATCAGTTTATGGTGCAACAAAAAATTGCAATGACCTTTGTAGTTAAAGAGCATCTTCATCTTTTCAGGAGAAAGAGGTGACACAAGATGTTTGGCCAGCCCATTCTCACAGTCCCCAGGAAATGAAGTGGCTCAATGATTTAGCTCTGGACATTTATCCTACTCTTTTATCAGCACATTTGAAATAAGGTTCAAGTCTATATTCCCTGTGAGCTAGATAAAAAGGCTGCAACCTTGTTATTTGTGTTGCTATAGCCCCAGGTAGGTGTTTAAATGGAGAACTTCATACTTTTTTCACCTAAAAACCATAGCTATAAAAGAAAAACCAGTGAAATCATAGAATCGTTAAGGCTGGAAAACACCTCTAAGATCACCAAGTGCAACCATCAACCCAGCAGCACCACTGTGCTCACCATTAAACCATGTCCCTTATCTACACATCTTTTAAATCCCTCGGGGGATGGTGACTCCACCACTTCCCTGGGCAGCCTGTTCCTGTGCTTGACACACCTTTCTGGAAAGAAAGTTTTACCATATGATCTAAACCACCCTTGGTGCAATTAATAACTTTTCTCCTCGTCTGGTCACTGGTTACCTGGGAGAAGGGACCAGCCCTGGTCCCTGGCTGCACCATTGTAGCAGGGAGTTGTAGAGAGTGAGAAGGCTCCCCTGAGCCTCATCTTCTCCAGGCTGATCCCCTCAGCTGCCTCTGCTGCTGCTCATCAGAGTTGTTCTCCACACGCTTCCACAGTTCCTTTGCCCTTCTCTGAACATAGAATTTATCTTCAGATAAAATTTAAAAGAAATATATATTCAAATCCATCCAGATTTTCAAGGGTACTGTGTACCTGCTACGATTGAGAGAGAGAATTTGATTATCATAATAATCAAAGCACACCTTTTTAGAAACATCATCTTTTGATAGGCCTGCTCTCAAAAATATTGGCCTTTACCTTGCTAATTTAGAGAAAACCTCTTTTTTTTTTTTTTTAATTTGGATAAGACTCATCATGATTAAACTGTCTTCAGCTGTTTCTTAAGTTCAAACACTAACTTAAAATATAACTTACAATAATATTTGATGAAACGGAAAAAAAACAAAACCAACCCTTCTTGATATCAGCAATTATGGTTCAGTTGAGAAATGAAGCAAAAGAAGTCCCTCAGGACTAATTAAATAAAACACTCAACATCGGAAAACTCTCTTTTTAAACCTGTTTTTCAGATCCTTTGAGGTCCTTGTCTCCATGTATGCCCAAAAGAGAGCCATAAAGGCTTGGAAGGTCTCTTAGTCACTCCATCAGCAGTAGAGCATAAAGGGAGAAGACTGGCCTTTCTAGGCAGAAGCTGGGCTTTGAGAATACCCATCTTGAGCATCCCTGACACTTCTCTCTTCCCAGGAGCACTCTCAAGTTTTGAGAAAGGTTAACATTTCTGGGTTGAAAAAAAATTCAAAAAGAACTTCCACTGGATTAGCAAATCAAGGGTCCTAAACATGCTGCGTTAGTAAGTCTCAGAAAACTTCCTGGGAAATTACTCAGGAAACTATAAAATATATTTTTCTGAAGTACTGAAATTTGAAGTAAGGACCCTTCCTTGCCCTTGCCCTTTCCTTTCCCTTTCCCTATTAATTTGTTGTATTCCAAATAATGAGTTCATATCCTAATAATAGATTATTATGCAAAGGCCAACTCTTAACTTTCTTGTGAGTTTCTTACCTGCTATTACTACTTTCAAGTCTCTCTTTCTGTTTTTGAAAAGGATGAAAGGGTGACCCAATTTGAAAGTAGAAACATGAGAGATAGAGAGAGAAAAAGAAGAGGTGGTTGGACAGAAGAAAAAAAAAAAGAGAGAGAGAGAGAAAAGGAGGAGAAGAAGAAAGTGGACCTGAATTAAATTTTCATTTGTTAGTGTATTTTAGTATTTTAAATGTTCCAGTCTAAGGGACTCTAATGGAAAGGCATGAACACATTGTGCAAATGAGTATCAAATGAGAGTCTTCCTCAGGCTCTGGAAAGTTGTGACTTGTGCAATTTCCTATAGGTCTTAGAAGAATGTCTCTTATAGAAACAAACCAAAACAATTCTCAAGCTTAACAGAGGGAAACCAAATGAAAATTTTACCCCATGCAATTTCATAAAGCAGTGCAAAGCAAAATGGCAGCATGGAGAGGGTTTCTAGGAAAGTAAGGAAGCAGAACAAGTACTAATCTAATGCCATCAGCACACTCTTTGAATGAGAGAGACATCAAAAAAAAAAAAAAAATCATCATCAGAAGGGTTTTCTGACCTTATTACCACAGATGAAATTTGTCACTGATCTGTCAACAGAGAAGATCTACTTTTGAGGTGCGTATAAAAAGGAAAAAAAAATTTAAGTAATGAAGAAATACTAACTTTTATTTTCCTGTGTCCTTGTTTAGTAGGAAGACATTTTTCTCTTCAGTAAATTTTCTCCAAGACTCTTACAAAAAAGGATAGATATCATTTGTGAAAATACTGCTTGTAACTGTGGTCTGTATAGAGGAATGCAGGTGTGTGCATAAACTTGTAAAGCTTCTGTGGACATATTAAAGCATGATTTACTCTGTCATGATTTACTTGTCCTGGGCACAAGATAGATTAGTAAAAATCTGTACAAATGTGTTATTTTCTCTCCAAATATATGTACTCCGTATTTCACATACATTTATAAATTTGGAGAAATACATTTAGGCACTTCATGAAGATCAAGTGAATCAAGTGAATAGTGTGCATAGGCAGCACAAAATAAGTTTAATATTTATGAAATATGGTTCCAATATACTCTAAAATAAATGAACATAAATTAACCATATTAAGAATAATTTAAAAAATTGTTACATATTGCTTTCTTTATGTACCATAACACTTTTGGCTATTTTCCAAACATTTATCAGAAAAATTGCTTCAACACTCTATAAAAGGCTTCTATACGTTTTCATAAGTGTTCCATGCCTTCCAATATTCCTCTCCCAAATAAGGTAGAACATATGCTTATGAAAATATCTTCCATATTTCCTCTTGATATATCCAATACACATATCAATATTATTTTTTGCCACACATTACTTTACCATCTATCACATTTTCATACATATACTTTAAACATAATCAAAATATTTCAGAACATACTGCTTCTATCATAGGAAACACAGGAAAATCTGCCATCAGTGGTTACCCAAGAGACCAACAGGAAAAATAAATCACTGCTTAACAGAGGTGGTCTTTTACTGCAGTCAAAGCAGCAGCATGCCTTCAGTACTAGTGGGAATATGTTGGTGTGGTTTCCTTAAGACAAGAAATGGCTTAAACAGGGTGGCCCCATGAATAACTCCCTGTCTCACTTACTTGATGATAAACTCAATAACATAATAAGCCTTCCCCATATGTAACACAAGTCCATGTGAGCTAGGCTGGTCATAAAGGTGCACAGACCAAGTCTGAAATGAAGAATGCTTACCCTTCATGGCGGTATTTTCACTTTCTCCTTTTTAAAAGCATTAAACAGAACATAATTTTGAACAAAATTACAAAGGCAGTGTAAAAAGGGGTTTTTTTGTTAACAGTTACAATGCTTTTTTTTCAAAATAAATGAAATATTCTTAGGCTGTTCTGTTTCTATATCAATAACTTTTATCAACAACTGATAAGAAAAAAACGAAAAGAGGAACAAGAAAAAAAAAGCAACCCTCAAACCCCTTTTAAATGTCTCAGATTTATTTAACATAACCTTTAGTTCTTCAGTAAACACATATTCAAATACAGCCACAGATACTCAAGACCCCGTAACCTTTATATCACTCATTTCTGAATTAACCATCATCACCTTTTCGTACCTCCTTGGTAGCATTCAGGAAGGAGCCTGCAGTTTCCACTGAGGAAGCGCTGGTAAAGTTGGACGCCAGATAAGAAAGTTGGGAGAACACATTAGTGGAGGCACACAGACACAGGGAGTGAGTGAGGAGGTGACAGGGGAGCAAGAGCACACACAGCTTTCAGGGCAAAAAAAAAAAAAAAGAATAATCAGAATCTCATGAAGAAGCTGAAGAGAAAAATGTATTGAGAGGGTGCAAGGGCTGATAGCAGCCAGCAAGTGTCCCTCTAAATGTGAGTGCTGCCTTCACTCTCCTGGGTGTGAGCAATGTGCTGGCAGAGCTGAGGCACGGGCACACCCTGAGGTGATGCCAAGACCCAGCCAGACCAGCTGGGCAGGCACAGGTGAAAGAAAGCAAGGCCTCAGAAATCTCACAGCTAATTTTGAGATGGCACAGGGGCTTTTCTTGTGTTGTTTCGCTTTTCAATTGATAAACCCTGGGGCTTTCAGAATAAACCTTTGAGCATAATAAAATATCTCCTGCTAGAGCAGGTTGCTCTTAGCAACCACAGAAACCCCCGCACACTCTTTTCTGATGCTATCAACTACTCGCAGTGTTTGCCACTGCCAGGCCCAGCAAATCATCGTTAAAAAGCAACAAAGACTATGAGACTATGAGCCCACACACTTGTGGCTGGGTTTGCAGTCTGAGGGGTTTGTCTGCTCTTGGTCTCCTCCCTGCTCCTGCGTTTCCAGGCTTTGAGTGATCAGGAGCACCTGCTCATTCCCTCTCCTCCAGATGCACATGCACAGACTTTTGGCTGACCAAGGCTGTCTACAGTGCTGTCAAACACAGGCAGGCCCATTGCTATCAAGCCTTTCTTGCTCCTAGACTAAAGATTTGCAATTTGCTCAATGTTGTCCTGGTGATGGGGCTTTTATTTTACTAAGGGCACCTGGACCTCAAGGCGTTTTATTCCTGTGGACACTCCAAGGAAATAAAAATTTCAGAAAATTCTTTTAAGCAACCTGTAAGGAAGGACAGTCACTCTGCACCCTGCACTCTCCACTGGCAGGTTTTCAATGAGACCTTTAAGCATCGTTTGCTGCAGTTTCATTGTTCCATGTGAAACAAGCCAGGACAGGTGAGAGGGGGGAGAGTCTGACTTTCCCAGTGCCTTGCTGAGCATGGACATCATCCCCATGGGCCACTTGATGTGGTGGAAAGGGAGCTTGTCTGTCCCAAACCCAACTCACACCCATATGCCTGTTTCTGGGTCTGCTTGACTATGCAAGCACAGGAACTGCAGAAGCTCCCAGGACAGGAAGGACAAGGACACAACTAACTGCTCTCAGCAAGAGCTGCTACCCAGGGCAGCCCAAAAGGATCATGAAACACAACCTGAAATGTGTCTAAAACTACTTCTGAAAGAAGAAAAAAAAAAAAAAAGGTGAGAAAAATACTAATGTTCAGAAAGATTTCCACACTAGATATGGCCAAAGGACATGGTGAGCTTGGGCAGTCTTCCTAGTCTGATGTCAGGATTATCCCATCTCAAATTTTACCAGTAAGGACCTCACACACACTTAGGTTCAGAGTTCAGATCTTTGAGGAGCTCATGGGACCAGAAGGAACTTTCCATTTCATAAGAAAAAATTGACAGGGTGTCAGAAGTAGTTTTTCAAGTATGACGTTATTGTGTCTTGGGAAGAAATTTCTATACCAGAAGAAAGATTGTGTTATTGTGTCTTGGGAAGATTTCTATAGCAGAAATCCAGTGGTTTAAAAATCCCCCAAACCCAAAAAACCTCAAAGACAAGATGCCCCTTGAACTCAGCCTGGCCTGAGCAGAACCAGACAGTGAAGAGAAGTGACTTGGCATCAGCAGGAAACACTACTCAGCCCTCCAGTCTGAGCACCTTCCTCCCTTCCCAGCTTCTCATATTCTAGGAATATATCAGAGTAAAAAAAAAAAAAAAAAAAGAAAAAAAAAGAAAAAGTAAAAAAAAAACCCTCATGCAACTATTTCTACTTTGTCTGCTTTAAGATGTATTCAAGTGGCTAAAGCAATTGATTAATAAATAGCTTTTTTTGTTGTTGTTTGGATACAGCTTTACATGCCAAATGTTAGCCTGTAACGAGTATTTATATTTATAGCAGAGTTAAAAGTCCCTGAAAATAGAGATTTATATTTATAATGGAAAGTCTGACGATCTTTTGCTGTAGCTATATTAGCAGACCATTCTATAATAAAAAGGTGTTATTTTAATAGGAGCATTTCTAATATCACTCTAATGTAGTTAGGAAAGAATGAGCTTTACGAGGTGAATGCACAATTTAACACAAATATTCATGCCAAAAGATCAAACAGTAGATAATAAGAGCAGTCTATTTAGCTTACAGTTTCTCACAGACCATCTGATTTTAGATTTTTACCACAGAGAAATACAACATCTTCTTCTATAAATCAGATTTGTTTAAGTCTTCGTTAATTTTAATGGCTGATGTCTTGCATAAAGTCATTTTTTACTCCAAAGAGGTTTAGGAACAGAATTCAATGGATTAATAAATTCCATCAATGGTAGTGGGTGGACTAACGGCATAATATTCAAAAGAGGAAATGTACATATAAATTCAATAAATGACTGAATTTTTTAATGAATCTCACTTGGAACACAGCATGAAGGTGGCCTTCTAGGAGCTATTAAAAAGACAAATTCTGATTTCACAAAAAAGAGAGAAAATCCCCTAAAAGATAACGAAGAAATCTGGGATTTTTCTACAGATCACATGAGCAAATACTATACAAAAACCTGGATGGGTTTTCCTCCTTACTTGTATAAGCCTAAGGCCAGAAAATGTAGTTCTGTAGAAAGGTTTGTGGTGGTGAAGATCCCCCCAGATCCAGCATGCGAGTCAACCTCTCTGCAAAACTAAACCTTGGGCAATTCTTGTAGCCCTAAAGTTCTCTCCCCAAAGAAGTACAAAAAAAATTGCAGTTATCAGCATCATCTACTCTAACCCATTTTCATATTTCTCTTTTGTCTGGTGTCTTCAAGGCTGTCCCAGGAGCTCCTCTCCTAGCACAGACAGGAGTATCTTCCTCAGGGTGGGCTGTGGATGTCATGGATACGTGCCACACACATTTTGGCAGCACAAGGAATCTGTCCCTGCAGCCCTCACCCAGGCCACAGCTGATCCAACAGTCTTGCCCAAAGCTTACCTTTGGTGGCACTGCTCCAGGTCTTCCCACAGCGTAAATCTGTGGAGCTGTAACCAGGGCTAGACCAAAAGTGAGCTTTCCGAAAGGAAAAAGAGTCACTGCCAGTACTCTTGTGAAGTACTCCCTGTAGGGCAATGAACCTGTCAGTCAATAAATATAAAAAAAAGCCCTACTTCCACAAGCACTTACATACCTGCTTAAATTTAAGCCTCTGAGTGGTCCCTCTGCGTGTCACTGGGCCTTCGCACTTGAGAGCAAGCAAAATCCGTAAGTGTTTATAGGGTCAGGAAATGAAGCACTCAAGTTGATCCTCTTCCACGCCATCTAGAAGAATTAAAAGCAAATCTTCCCAATTTGTAAGATGCATTGTAAAAGGAGGCTATATGCTATGGGAATGTTCAAGTGATGTAGGAGAAACAATACAAGAGAGAAAAGAATGCCTGTGTTTTTTTTTTCACCCTTTTTCAAATTCAGTACTGCTTTTTGCTTTCTCTTGCTTTTTTTCTTGCTTGTTCCACTTGTACTCTCCTCCTTGTTTTTAACTTATTAATTTTGTTTTGTATTAATTTGCTTTGTATTAAGAAATATCCTGAAATAGCAGCTGATTATTAGCTACACTGATCATTTAAAAATAATTTTACATGAAGAGAAAACATGTTGTACCCCTTGGCTGCTTAGTTCTCTGCAAAACTTATTGGAGTTTGTTTCTTTCTTCCATTGAGGCAATAGTTTTAGAGCTGTACATCATGACCCAGAGTCAGCACGTCATCCTGACAGTGAGAAAACACACCCATATCAGAGAGCCTCAAGGACTGTACTGTGGCCAGATGTCTTGGTTTGAGGCTGAGTTAAACACAGTTCAGCAGGTAAAGCAGAAGCCACAAGTGTAAGCAAAGCAAAACAAGGAAGCAAGTCACCACTTCCCACGGGCAGGTGTTCAGCCATCTCCAGGAAAGCAGGGCTTCATAACATATAATGGTGACTTGGAAAGATAAATGTCACCACTCCAAACATCCCCCCCTTCCTTTCTTCCCCCAATTTCTATTGCTGAGCACAACAACCAGTGGTGTGACACATCCCTTTGTCCCAGCTGCGTCCCCGCCCAGCTTCTTGCACACCCCAACCTCCTCAGTGAGAAGCAGAAAAGGCTTTGGCTCTGTGCAAACACTGCTCAGAAGTGGCTTAAACATCCCTGTGTTATCAACTGCTTTCAGCACAAATCCAAAGCATAGCTACTGTGAAGAAAATTAACTCTAGGTCAGCCAAAATCAGTACTCCAGTCGAAGTGACTCCAAAGCCTGTTAACAAAATTGCAAGGACACCTATAATGAAATGGGAGAATCCAGTGTGGACTTCAAAGACTCTCATATTAAAAAAACCCCAACATATACAGGCAGTTCTTATATGGACAGAAATGTCTTTATTTTAAATAACACTTCATTAGCTAGAGATATATGCAAGATTATAATTAACACAGATATATTTATATTTAGGAGTTGTGGTTCTAGATATACATTAAAAAAACCCACCCTTTGGACAACTACAATCCTTGCAAGAGGGCAATTGCAACAGCAGTTTTTCAATAATTCATTAAAAGGAGCTGGAGGATTAGCTGGTTGTCAAAAGATGCTCCCTTTGTGGATAACATACTATGGTAAGGCATGGATTCTGTCCGTCAAAAAGAAAATGCTTAAAACAATCATTATACCTAAGAAGTGAATATTAAATGTTGACATTCTTTCTTTATATCAAATGACAATTATTTCTCTTACTGAGGCTGATCTCCATGAGGGGATTTGTTGTCTGGAGGAATAAACATTTCTTCAGGACACAAAAGCTAGTGACTTTTAATATTTTAATATGTACAATCATGAGTTTGAGAGAGACCTTTCTCATTGCTTAAGCCTTACGCAGGTTGTAAACATTTTCAATTTTTTTTTGCTCCATCAGCAGCTGAAAGAATATACATTAACTATACAGAAATGTTTTTCACCGTCCCATTTCCCAATTTAGAAAAATAAGACATCAATTCAATGCTTGATTCTGAGACAGTCTAACTTCTTCAGTCCCTAGTTTTAAAGAGTCAGAAAACCAGTGAAAGCTCATATCCCACAGCACCTTTTTGGCGTGTTCAACTGAAGCACTGTTGATCAGCTCCTGTTATTAGATATTGATTCCCCTGCAAAAGTGACTAATTCTCTACAAAAAGCTGGGTAATTCAATGTGCTCACCTCACCCTGCACACATGTTTCCCATTAAAAACCGTCAGGAAGCTAGCACATGCATTTAGGGAACAAGTTATGTTTCTTTGTGCATGTGTGTTCCATAAAATAAATTTTTTCCGTACCATGAAATTGAGCAACCTTATGTCCACTGCAGACAATGGAAAATAGCCATTGACTTCAACATGCTTTATATCAGGCCCTCTGCACTTCTAGCTGTTCCAGGCACACATTTCCCAGGGCCTAATGTGGGGTTAGTCACTTGAAATCATTCAGGACTTTTATAACACTTCATTATGGATGATAAAACTTCTTTCACAATAAATTCTTTTAAATACTGCTTTTGTTCAGGGAAACAAGCTCATGATTAATTCACTGTGTGTATTTAAGAACTGCACCCTTCTCCAGAGAAGGTTGATGGTGAATTTTCTGCAACTAATACCTTCAATTTAATCACCAAGTTAATTTTATGTAAGAACATCAGTGGCTTATTTGGCCAAAAATACTTTCATGAAACATTATGAAAAAGGTTCTGGAGTGTAAATCCATATAGTGCCCTTTAAAGCTGCTATTACCACACATTTATGAGAGTATAACGAAAAGGAATTAGATTTCTTAAAACCAGAGGAGGAATGCTGTTACCGCAAGAAAAACAGTAGAATTCCCCAAGTTGAACATTTTCTTCTTGCTTCCTTATATGTCTGGATCTACAACAAGCTTTTCTTCAGCCCACTTTTCATGTGTTTCCTTGCAAAATTTTAAAGAAAGTTCACACGCGGGGACAAATCAAGTAACACTTGACCTATACCGTTTTAAATGAAAGTACTTTAATGCTTTACTACTGTCTGGATTTCAAAAAAGAAACTGGCTTTTATCTTATCTGTCATTTTCTAAACATAAAAGTCATCCATTTTGTTAATAATTTTTGTTAACCTTAACCAAATTGTTGTTGCTGTTGTTTCTCATACTGATTTCATCAGATTGAAACCCAAGGTTCCTTCCCTTTATCAGTCACTGATAATTTTTATTTAAATTTCTCAATTTTGCCTTGAGATATTAAATATATAGCACTGTTTTTCTCCAACATCCCTTAGCTTCGCATCCATATTATTTTGCTACTTTGACCAGCACTGCAGTCATTTAATTATCTGGTTTCAAAACTCTCATGTGCTGTCAGTGGCTCGTTCAGATGCGTACAGATCTCAAGGGCAGAAAGGATCACAGTGAACATCCATCACAGTCTAGCACAGTCCATAGGACTGCTCTTCCTCAGACTCTGCCTAAATTGAATGGTTATGCTCGAACTAGCCTGGGGCTTTTAGGAAAAGCAAACAAGCAGCTATATCAGTTTAAAAGTTACACATACTAGGGAAGCCAAACCAACCTTCATTATATAGTTTCTGGGCTCTGGTTTTCAAAAACACTTTGCTTTCAGAATGATTTTTTTTTTTTTCACTTCATCTATCATATTTTAATTCTCCAAAAGCTTATTATAAATAATATTGCTAAAACCACCATAATTGAGGTTTTTTTTTTAAAAAAGGGTTCTATTTTCTGTTAAACAAGACAGCCTGTCAAAGAAGGAGATAACTAGTTAAATGCCACCGATGAAAGATTCCATTTGTGATGAGTACAGTTCCCTGTCATACACCTGGGGGAATTCCAAAGTGATTAACTCCTTTTCATGATTGCAAGGCAATGTGCTTCCACCCCAGGCTATTCCCACTGTTTTCCCATGTGCAGCACATTGACTCAAAATTCACTCACTTCTGGCACTGAGGCAACAAGTCATTATTATTGAGAAAGTATCACCCTTCTTCTGAAAGCAGTTCCTTCAGCAATTAATCCTGGAGAAAGCAGAGTCGTGGCCATGCTTTACACAGTGATCAAGCCCAGCTATGGCAGATTTCTTGAGAATGCCTCTATACTCATATTGCTCATGTCCCTCATGTCACGTCCTGTCCTTCTTATGCTTGGCTCATGAAAGAACAGACCTCCTGATTTCTGGAAAAGGTCATCTTCTCTCTTGTCAATACTTCCTCCAGAATATCCAGAGCAAGAAGTCTGAAACTTCAGTAACTTCACACACTATACCAAATTGGAATCCAACTTTTTTTATCTATAGTTCTGTATAACTTTATTTTGAGCAACTGGCAAGTGTCTCTATCTTAGTATGGTAAAATGGGAAGAAAATATGTTTTCTAATTTCACGAGACATTGCAATCCCTTAGTCAAAACAATTCAGATTACTACAAAAACTAGATAACATAAATACACAGGCTCAAAATAAAGGTGAATCTATCACACTTAAAACAAACAAACAAGCAAACCAACCCCAAACAAAACATATTGAGAATTTACTCAGAGACAAAAAAAATAAATTAAAAGAAAAATGAAGAAGTATTGTTAGGATTACTAGAATGAGTTGCAAATTTGAAATAAAGTTTTGTTCTTCAATTATTTGGGCACAATATTTCAAAGAGTTAAGGTTTATTTTCTTCCTGTCTTAGACTGAAGGCAGGTGAGGTTCAATAGTTATTTTAAGTAGAGTGCAGTCTAAAATTTCTAAAAAAGACAAGTGACAAGCAATGTTCTTTAACATCTGTTCATGCATATGGAATAAAAAAAGACTTATTCTTTTAAAAATACCAAGGATTCCTTCCTTCTTTTCCTACACCTCCATCTCCCCCAGCTCTCAAATTCTGGTGTCGTACTCTCTGTTCAGGGAGAGCTGATGGAAGCAGAATAACCAGCAGCTTTGTTACTCTCTGTGGTGTGTTTAAATCCTTCTCTCCAGCTACAGCAAGAGTTTATGATGTGTCTGACATGTCATTAGAATTGTAATGGTTAATTACCAGACACTGCAGAGACACAAAAATTAGAGACAACCTCTTTGCAACAGAGGAGTGGAGGCTCATCTGTAGATGAATGGAGGTGAGGATGATAAATGGCATAAAATTACTATTGTAGTCTGAATAAAACAGGGCTGAATGCTCCATATCTGGCATGTAGCAAGATTTTTTTTTTTTTTTTAATGCTATGCAGCATTTATTTTGCTTGGCTAGGGCATTCTTGCATTATAAATTCCTTTTATGTATTAACCACTGCCCTCCTGGCAGGGACTTGAGCCAGCTGTTAATGGTTTTGTTGCTGGGGAAAAAAATAAATTCAAAAAATTGTGTGTCCTTGACATGTCACTGGTATAAATAAATATTTTCTGAGAAGGATGGGAGCTTAGATGCTATAATTTTTACTTGACAGATTAGGACAACCGGGTTGAGAGTATTTGACAGCTAGATACAGTCTGATTTATAAGACTGAGTAGGGAAGCATGACAGACATATGTATTTATTAAAGATACACTTACAAAACGTTCCAGTTTAATTTGACAACTCTGCCAGCTAAGGCCTCAGGAAGTGCAAAGATATTACTCTCTACATGCCACCATTACATTGTGGTTTCAGCAGAAGTCAAAAATCAGAAAGAAGTAGTTTCATGTTTTAAATTTATAAATTGCATGTACATCCATTAATAGATATAAAACAAGTGCATGTTTTAACAAAATAAATTACAAAAGCTGAATTATTCCACACAATATAAAATAATGAATATGTATAATACATAAATATACAGCACTGCACAGTATTATGACTGTATAATATTCAAGTATATATCAGGAGCAGTACTGTCATGGCAACATCCTAGCACAAAAATATTATTTTTTAATTTATTTAATTTTACAAATTTAATTGTATAAATTCAAACTGAGGACAGCATAAACAAGATGATTATTTCGCCCTAGAAATTTATAAAAAGATTGCAGACATTCCTCTACTACTCTCCCTTGTCTTTCTTGTTGAAATTCAAATTATCAGCCAACCCTTTTTGGAACCTTGGCATGCTGGTACCTACAGGCAACATAGTTATAGTGCAAATCAGTACTGTAGCAAGGCCATTTAATCACCATGCAGATAAATAGGATACATACACACAAACAACATTAGACATGTCCAGAAATCTCTGTAACCTTAGGTTAGACCAGACATAAGCATTGTTGAACAAATTTTACATTCTCTTTTTAAAAAATAAACAAACAAGCAAAAATCCCAAACAACAACAACAACAACCACCACCACAACAACCCCACACACACAAAAAAACCCCAAAAAACAACAAAGCAAAACAAACAAACAAAAACCACCCCCACACACAAAAACCCCAGGGGTTTCAACCTTTACTGAAAAGATAACTCAAGGTTAAAATCCAAAGAACTAGCATTTTGAGAAAACTCTTCCAATTAGGATAAGTGGCAAACTTTCACTCCAGTATCTAGCATAACACTGCAAATGAGGCAAGAGAAGCAAGAAGGAAGGGAGGGAGGCAGGCCAATTGGCAAGACAAAACCCAAATAAATCTCAAAGCCTCACTATTCTACATGAAATTGTTGAACAAATCAACATAGTTGAATATAAACAAAACTCAATAACTATTTTAAACACATAAATGTAATAATATTATCTCCCAAGCAAAAGCGATAGCCTTGTCCTCCTCTTCTGCAGTCCAACTTTTGACACCTGCCTAAGTTTTCCACTTATAGACGTGGCTGTAAGTCTTGATTTACCCTGGGAAAATCCTTCACACTTTTGCTTCTCATCTTTCTTTCTGACAGCTAAGTACTAACTCTAAACTTAAAGAACTGTTCTGCATCAATAGACCATAAATTAGTAACTTTGATAAACAAGGGGAGAAAGCATTGTACAAGAAACTGATACATCAAAGAAAGAAAAAATGACAAGAAGTAAAGGAATGCAAAGGCAACATTTTTTTTTCTACAATCAATTGCTTTGTTTTCCCCAAAGGACAGCAGAAATTTGTGGACTACACTTGTTAAAATTCATCTCTAATAAGTAGGATCACTCACCTACAGCACACTTTTGCTGAATTTTAAGTCCTTTAAACCAAATAATAAATCTTTATATGTTGTTATATACCTCAGATCCAGGGTGTTTACTATGTATCAGGGGAACTCAAATGCATGTTAATATACTAATAAGGATGATAATGTAGCTAAAGGCACATACATGCCAGGAGTAAAACTTGCCACTCCATTTGAGTAGTGTGAGAGTGAAGAACAGAAACACCTCTGTCCAGTTTGCAGCCATATACAACAAAAAAGTGCAGATTTTCATGGAAGTGATTACGACTCAAAAGTATTTCAGAAACAGAAAGGAAAAGGTTTAATCCACTGAAAAGACTCTCTAGTACATGGTTTCTTTTTGAGAAGCTTATTTCTTCATTGTAAGTGTCAATGATAGTTTTCGATGCATGTAGAACTTTAATCTCAGCTGACGACAGTAGAGTTCATAGTTACAAATTGAAAAGAAAGAAAAAAAAATACAAATCTTAAAAAGAAAATTAAATTAATCTTTAGTCTGGAGTGCTAACCCAGGCCCAGACAGTATTTCAATAGATTTCCTCAGCTTCAAATCCCCAAAATATTTAATAGGAACTTTTGGGATTTGTTAAAAAGTTACAGGCTACAACATGTAGCTAAGTCTTCTGTTGAGAAACCTTGATCATTGAGTTCTCCCACTTTTCCTTTTATTTCTTTTTACAGGTTTGAACCTCAATAAATTTTTGCTTTGCTTTTGGATGGAGGAGAAAAGTCCCCATGTCTATCTCAGGTAAAAACTGATAGAAGAGTCTGACCCCAGACCCAATCCATATATACTGTTCTTAGACCTCACACCATCATCTCTTCAAATTTGGATGAAAACCACATAAATTAAACTTTCAATGGAAATACATTTGCAAACTCAAGTAGAAAGCAGTTTGTGCCATTCTTCAATCACTTCACAGTCTGTATGTTATTACTGCTATTGAAATTGATGGCAAGAATACAACACCAAAGCTCTGCACATGATTAACTTTTTATTCTTCCTGTAACTTGCTATAAACCTCAAATGAACTCGCAGGTTGGCAAGAGCATGTTAACAGCTAGATGCCAAACTGTAAGAGACATTTTTTCCAAACAGCATCACCTTCCCTGGAAGTGTTTCCCTCTGCTCTCCATTTTTTCCTCCATCTCCTGATAGCTATTATAGTTGGTTGGATATTTCATTTGTATTTGGGACTTAAATCCTTCAAAAAGTCTTGATCCTAGACATAAAACACTCCATGAAGAGATTTTTCCTTCTTTCAGCTCCAGCCTTGTGCTTTTTTTTTTTTTTTTTTTTTTTTTCCCTGAGAAATGCTGCACAAAAAGACTCCAATTATTCCAATTGGCCTGTCAGCAAAGAACCAGACTAGGCTCACTCACCCATTTTCCATAGATCCCAGAAGAAGAACTGATGTTGCAGAGTAACTACACAGCTTCAGCCATTGCCTTCTGCCACATATTTTGCCAGTGATGCCAGATATTCAGTGCCTAAGGAGTCAGCTTGGTTGGCTGCATGGTCTTGCAGGAACCACTTCAGCTCTCAGGCTCCTAAGTCATATGTGTCAGCCAGAACAGGATCCCTCTTCAGATTTTGTTAACATACTCAATGGAAAATCCAAAGGTCATTGCTAAAGGCCATATTTTGCAGAAAGACCAAAGACTTAAAATACCTGCAAGGGGTTGGCTTAGTACAAGACTCAGAGGTGAAAGCCTCACAAGATTTTCCACAAAATTTCTTTGGAAAAAGGAAGAAGTTTTTGGCCAAATCATCTCCTTTTTAACATGCCTTCATGTGTTGAAAATCATAGAATCACAGAATGATTTGGGTTGGAAGTGACTCAAAGATCATCTAGTTCCAAACCCCCAGTTGAGGACAGGGCCACCTTCCATTACACCAAATTGCTCAGAGCTCCAACCGGCCTGTCCAGGAAGACTCCCAGGGATAGGGCATCCACAGCTTCTCTGGACAACCTGTTCCAGGGTGTCATCACCCCTCCTAATATCTAATCTAAACCTGTGAGTTTGAAGCCATTCCCCCTTGGCCTGTCACTCCAGTCCCTTGTAAATCGTCTCTTTCTGTCTTCCTTGTGGACTCTTTCAGGTGCTGGAAAGCTGCAATTAGATCACCTGGAAGATTTCTCTTTTCCAGTCTGAAGCATATGAAATCTCTCAGCTGCTCCTTATAGGAGAGCTGCTCCATCCCTCTGATCATCTTAGTAGCCAACAGGTCCCTGTCCTTCCTGTGCTGGATGGGACTCCAGGGCTGGATGCAGCAATCTAGGTGGAGGTCTCATCCCCATCACATCCAGTAGGTGAAAAATGAATGCCCTTGCACATCAGTGATGTGGAATCTCAATTGCATACTGAAGCAGCTAGACATTTCAATTCCACGCTGATAAATTTGCTCCTTTGAAAATGTGGAACATACTTCAAAAATATCAGTGTGATGCCTCAGTGAACATCCCTTTATTGAAAACCACAGTAATGACACAACTCTGGCCACAAACAAATGGCCTGACAAAGTCCAGATACAGATTGTCAAGGTCCTCTTCTGCCTTCACAATCACAAGACTGATTACAGTGGAAGTGTCCCCCGCCATGCACCTCAGGGAGTAATTTGCCTTTAGTTTCCAACACCTTTAGGTCCACATTGTTATGATGATGAAAGCTTCCCTCTTCTGCTGTTACCAGCACTGTTTTCTATCTACATAGCTCTTGTGAACATCATTTTACTCCAAAGGGGGAAAACTCTATCTGCATTACTAGAAATGAGGAGAGAAAAAAGAAAAATATTGAAGGACAAACTGTCATGCTCAAAGCTATTGACAGTCACAAATAATATTAAGTCTCAGACATCCAGTCCACCATGCTCTATATATTCAATCTATCCCAAGAGCTGCTAGATACCTTGGAGATTGTACACTAATAAAACAGAAAGAAAAAGAAAGAAAGAAAGAAAGAAAGAAAGAAAGAAAGAAAGGAAAGCACCGTGAAAGAAATAATAAATTATACAGTGTTACAACAAGGATTGAAATGACTGGGGAACATGGGAAAAGAGGAGTCTGGGCAGCAACATAAAAACAAACAGGTACTGGAAACTAAGAGAAGAAGCATCAACAGATAGCACCATGAAGCAGCAATCAGGAATTAAATTTGTTTTGCAAAACTAATCTCATGTAAATCAAGAGGAGACATGTATCAGAATTTAAGTGAGGTGTGAGTGTCAGCTTGAATTTAAGGGAACTAAAGATAGAAAAGTTACTTAAGTTGTGTAATTGCTATGTTGTTATACCTTCATTTGGCATTCTGGAGGAAAACTTTGAATGGAAAGGCCTTGCCTTTACAGCTCTCTGTTTTCATATTGCTTGTGGCTTTTCCTCTGGAGTTTTGCATGTGCAAATAGTGTAACCAACTACTAAATCAAAGCCACAACTTCATTTTCTACTTTCCCAGGAGCCCAAAAAGCAGGACCGGAATATTTTCCTCTGAGATGTTGTTCCACAACCCTAGGCCAGAAGGCTGGCCAATACTTTTAACACCTCCTAAGACCCCCTGTTGTTTGACCAAAGGCCTTGGAAGCCCTTCCTGACAGCTGGGGTTGAGTTTAACACCCTGCAGAGACGTCTGCTGGCATCCCACTTGAGCCATCCCAGCGGTGCTGGGGGCTGTGGCAAACTCTTCACTCCCAGGGAGTGGTGGCTGTGCCTTCTCTCTGCTGACCTTCAGGGGCAGCTACAGGGCACAACTGCCTTGGGCTGAAGTGCTATTGCTCTGAAAATGGCCAGAGTGAAATGATTTCTCTCCCTAGTTTTTCAGCTCCTGTTCAAACCAGTGAGTTGTGATCACGTTGGGCTCCTTTCCCCACGCCAAAGAGCTCTGAGAAACAGAAAACAGATGACGGGGTAAAATATTGTATGGGATATTAATAATTTCATTTCCAGGCTCCTAAGGTTACAAAGACTTCAGCCCTAAAGAGTATTTGTCAGGTAACTCTTCCACATTAGTTTATATATATACAAACTGGTAGACAAAAACATTTACATAGGAGCGAATAATTATGGCTACGTGCAACACGTTGCATCTCAAGAAAAATAATATTGGCATTTCTGTTTGAAACATCCCTTCTAAGTTTCAGATTATAGTTACCAATTTCATATCTGTATATATGTGATGCATAAAACAACATTTGCTGGATAAAAGACAGAAATTCTACAGTTACAGTTCAATTCAGTTTTATGCTGTAAGGAAAGAGTCTGCATAGGACACTGTGGAAAGCATAACTTGAAACGGCAGTAAATTGGGCACAAAATTAATAACTTTATCCATGACACTTATGAAAATATCACTGTTCATAGAATAAGAGGAGAGCAGGCTCGGAACTGTGTCGAAAGTAAGTAGCGATTTAAAAAGTGTGATGAGAACATCTATATATATTTCACATTTCCTCCTAATTTTCAGTACCATTCCACATCACAAAGTTCTTTTAGGCTGTTTTGAATACCATTTATGTAAAAATTTATCTCCACATAATGTCTGAATTTTAGACATGTATTATGAGAGGAAAAGATTAGGACACAGAAATATTCATCAATATTCTAATTTATTTTGATCTATTTCTGACACCTGAAATTATGAAAGCAAGCTTATTTCACATTTGCAAACTTGAACCAAATAGTTTATCTTGAGGAATTAGATTACAGTTAATTAAAAATTCTGAAAAAAAAATTACAACAGTTTCTCACATAAAGCGTAGATTTTGATTTTGATTTTGAGTACCACAGGAAAATAGAAAACAAAACCCAAAGAATTTTTCTTGTGCTTCCAAGCATAGGTTGTAGCTGTATTCTTTCTGTACACATTCTTTTTTTTCACTGCTACCTGTTAAAAAGTAACACAAGTTTGTCCTTTAGCATGAAAACATTCCAGACGTAGCTTTATTGAACTTAGATGTTAATTAATAAATAATAATAATAATAAAAGATAAATTGAAAAAAAAAAAAAGAGAATACCTGCTAAGGCTGTGCTGCTTGGGACTTTCATGGAAGAGTTCTCCAGCTATTAGCTTTTCTATCACAAAATATGATCCTGTTGCAACCACAAAATTTAACACATTAATAAAACCAACTGATCAATACAGCAGTACCAGCAGTTGGCCATCTGTAAAGTTCAACACTTAATCATAATTAAGTCAGGAAAAGCTGACAAATACAAGCGTAAGAAATCACACAATAACAATGCAATAGAGGTAACCGAGCACTCTAAAATCATCAATCTGGTCAATTCTGACACTGCTTTCAGTTACTTCTAAATTAATCTGGAATAAAAATTAATCCCTAATGCATATCTTTTCCAATTATCAAACTAAGATTTGAGTTAAGCAGTGTTTCAATTATATTAAACCACATGAAACACCCAGTTAGGAAGAGTGTGTGCACAGATAGCTACTTGCGTGCCACACATTAAAAAAAAAAAAAAAAAAAAAAAAAAAAAAAAAAAAAAGTAATAAAAATAGTGGTGTGTTTTCTTTCCCATGCAATATTGTGTTGTTATCACAGCAACCCCTGTTGGTTGGTAGATGGGTATAAAGAAAACAGAGAATTTACAGCTTTGGATATGATTTCTTTTCCTAGGGCACCAGGTGCTTTAAATGCCACCAGAAGGATGCTCTTGGCAGTGCCATACTGTCCAACATGGCTTGGCATAGATTAGCTCAAAGCTTTTGTGTCTTTGCAGACTTTGATTAAGGGCCAGTGCTAGAACTCCTATGGGCTTTTATTTGATCTGATGTAGCATAGGGATTTTTTTCTTTTCTTCTATTTTTTTTCTCTTTTTTTTTTTTTTTTCTCATTACAGCTGCCAAAAATATGCCAGTTAAGATAATTACATTTCAATTTAAATTGGTAATTTAATGGAAAATTTTAAATCAGGATGTAGGGCAGGATTTTACTTCCAGCCCTATCCCATAACACCTTTTATCTGTTGCAGATGATTTAGGAGCCCAGTTTCCTATTTTTGTCCCTCAGCAACACCAGAGAGTTTAGAAGTCTCCACAGTTTTCCAGGATTCTCACTTCAATCTCTTTTAAGCCTGCAGACCTCACCTCAATTTAGTTTTATCTGTCTACTGCTGGATGTTTCATTGTCTGCCTGCCTCTATGAATCACAATACGTGCAAAACCCAAATTATTCATCAAGATATTTCAAGAGGAGAAGTAGAAGAACCCAAGATATTCTGCCTGCCATGGCTCTGCTGCTTTCATTGTTTGTTTCAGGGCTGACACAGAAGCCTGGCAGTCGCAACATACTGCAAGGGGAATCATCTTCCTTTGTTTAGGGCAGTGTGTACCATCATTTACATAATAAAATCCTCACACAAATAACAGATGGTGAAGAGGCACTCATGTTGCCACATGTTGGAAACATGATATAGTTCCTTGATGAACTCGTTTCTTTTACTTTTGCCTACAGACGCCTACCAGCTATTAAACCTTGGGAGTTAGTCAGCTGGTCAGGGGTTTAAAGACAGGCAAAAATCTGTCTGCAGAATTTTCCTGCTTCTAGGGGGAGCAAATGCTATGCCCTGATGGAAATGTGCAATCCATTGCAAATGGTTTCCACTACCATGAAAAGTAAATAATAGTCTCTATTTTCAACACTTATCGGGCTGAAATTCTTCACTATAGAACACAGAAAATGCCATTATTCCACTGGATCTGAGCTCTTTTTCTCTCTTTTTGGAATCCTTTTCTCAGCAGAAGCTTGGGACAGAGAGAGCTATGCTAATGCTGCATATTAGCAATAGCAGTTCTTGGATGCATTACCATTAATTCTATGTGCAAATTAAGTGCTGGAAAACAAACGTCTGTCGCTTGAAATAACAGCCACAGAGGCTGTATACAGTGCAGTGAAATAAGATCACACCACAATCCCTAATTAGAGTTAATGGATCTGTTTCTGATCCCATTTATACTGATTTTACAATCATGTAATCCATGCTGTTGTCTTGAGTGTTGCTGGTCTGTAAAAAGCATCAGTCCCCAGGACCACAGAGGGTATTTAAATGAGCGGTCACTTAGTTGTCTAAATGCTGCTGTTGAGATGCAGTTGTCTATGTTGCTGCTAAGGCTGGACTGCTGCACTTTCACTGCAGAGGTTGGGATGGTGAGACAGTCTGTGGGAATTCCTGAAGACACTTTGGGAAGGCCAGATCTAGGCAGGAAAAGTGGCCCAGGACATGCATGGGATTAGCCATGGGGGACAGGTACAGTGGGATTCAGTGAGCGCCTCGACACACCACGTTGATCCCTTCACCCTGTCCACACTTGGAAACTCACGTGCCCTGTAGCCCTAAATCAGCAACTCTGAAGCTGCTGTGCAAAGCAGAGATGACACAAAACCTTTAGGGCAAGAAGCTCTGCTGTGGCAACCACCTGCTTCCATCCCACCCTCTGTATTTGTTACTGCTGCTCAAAAATGACTGGACTGTGCATTTCTGTCTGTCTCATGTCTGCTGTATTAAAACCTAGAGACACAGAAATTCTGTGTATGACAGAATTTGTATAACAAGTCTGTTGGTCAGATGGTACCTCTTTCAGGGAGCTATACAACTAAAAAAGATCCACTCTCTAAAAAATCTAAAAAAATCCCAAACCAAAGAAAGTCCACAAATTTAAGGTTTGCACGAAAGACTATCCTGTCATGGCTTTGAGCCCTCATTCAGACTGTAAACCTGATGTGACTATTTTGTAATGTTTGGTTAGCTCTGACTATCTTGTTTGTGTTTTATGGGTTTTTTGGTGGTTGGGATTTGGGGGTTTTGGTTTTACCACAGGAGCCTGTCCCTAAGGCAAGAATATTTTGAATTAGCAGGTGTGGGGTGTGGTTTTTTTTTTTGTTTTGTTTTGTTGTTGTTT
>VWYO01008069.1:164477-193974 GCA_013400275.1 Rhadina sibilatrix
TTTTTTTTTTTTTTTTTTTTTTGTTTTTTTTTTTTTTTTTGTTTTGTTTTTAATCTAGTGCAGCTTAAGGAAGGATTACAGGTCTGATTATCCCATAGCATGCATATCCTTGATCTGCAGGCTTTAGAATCCAGGAAGTATGTGGTTATTTTTCATGCATTAATGCACTGGTATTGATCAGCTAATTTGAAATCACTTGCATCTTGCATCATGACATAAAAGCAAATGCAGCACATCCAGAGCCACTGATTTACAAGGTTACATAAAGATATACCCAACAAAAGACAGATAAAATTCCTTCACGTATTTTTGCATCAAGGTCGAATATTAAAGGTATCCCTCTCTAGAAATGCTTTATGTGATGCTGATGATGTCACCAGGAACTTGCCTTTCCTCAAGCAGTTTTCACCTCTGCAGGTTATATTCACAGAGTGTTACATTCTACTCAGGTAATCCCACTGAACCCTCTTCAGTTAAGAAGACAGTGTCCCTTCTTATATTTCTCTGACTTCTCTCCTTCACCTCTCCCCAAAACAAAGGCAGAAACTTGAGGATTGAGAGGGACTGAAAAATGTCTTGTGGGTGATTAGGGAATTTGAAATAGGATTTTGATTAATTTCCTCACGAGAATCTGTGTCTAGCTGACAGTAAAAACACAATATTTTAATTTCTGTTTGTTCTATAATTAGAGCTCCATGGATACAGCTATACATTGTATATTTTAATTATTATACAGTTCTAAGTATAATATGCTTGTAATATTACTAATGTTGGTCAAACAAACAATACTGGGACTAGAGTGTATCTGTAAGAGTGTCATATGGATGTGCTTAAATTATAGCTAACATGCATGTTAATATGTTAGAATTAAACCTCTACCAAATAAAAATGTGATTGAATAACTGAAACAGAAACTGACCATCGTTCCTGATTGACTAATCTGCATTTCTCCAGTTACAGATTATATAAACATCAACATAAAAATAAATGTCAAGAAAATTACTTTAAGACTATGCATAGGACTTAAAATTAGGGCATTAGAATTACAGTCTGGATTGCTGAGAACTGAATTCAAGTGTCTTGTCTTAATATTGACATACAACTTTGACTGCTAAATCAAATATCTACATTCTTGTTGTAAGTAAGATCTCTCTCTCTCTCTCTGCAAAACAAGTTGATATGCAAAAGAATGATGAGTACAAGCAGAGAGCAAACATATCATATTACCTTGATGTTCACTCAGGATCAAAACAGAATTCAGGATTTAAAGAAAATCATTGCAGAAAGAAAAGTATTTAAAGCAATGGTAATGAGTCAGTTCTAGACAAAAAGGGTCAGCTGTTTTGATAAACATTTTTACTTGAAAAGGAACTGGTTCAAGCAGTTGAAAGATCAACCTCCACTCTCACTTTTATTACCCAGAAACAGGTTTAATTACACCTTTTTAATGATATGTTGTATTTCCAGTTCTAGACACATAAAAGGAATAAGAATTCAAAAAAATAAAAACAACAACAAAAAAAAAACCCAACCAAAACTCCCCCAAAACAAACAACAAAAAACAACATCCCCCCTAGAAAAACAACTGAGAAACCCAACTTTGTCTTAAAAGATTATTTGTTTTTATAGGAATTTCCATACTTTCCAGGCCAGTTTACAGTTGGCATTAAAGCCTTCCTTCTCTGGAAGAAGGCACTGTTGTGTGTGGCATGACCATGGCTGTATCTGTCATGTTAACTCTGCTGCTGACAAACCCATAACCCTCTACACTGTGCTTCTATTGACATTTTTTGTCCCATTTTTATTCTCCTTTTGAGGTGTTTCCCTTACTGTTTTCCCCCTTTTTCTGACTTTTTTTTCAGCTCCGCAAACTTGTTTTTCTACTAAAAGATTGATCAGTTTTATATTTTCAAAAGATGCCTTAAATTATTATTACCTGCTTTTAAGATTCTTAACTGATGCTGTCTCAGACAAATACAAGCTTCTCGTTTGTATCAATTTTGCTTGTTTTTCTAATGTCTTGAATTCAAATTCAGATTTGTTTATCCTCAAGGGGAAGATACTGTCAAGGATCCCTCAACTTCAGCAGGGCTATGACATCACAGGCTAACCAAACTCCATTATTTTGTTAAAATCTGTTTCTGCTTTTTCTGAGGTATTTATTGCAAATCCCAGCCTTAGGTATCTCTCCTTAGAAGCAATTATTTATCCAAAATCTATTTCTTAATAGCTCTAGTTCCAGGTAAGGATTTCCCTTGCCTAAAAGCCTGCTTCCTATGCCGTGTAACATAGAATAAAACAATTTTAACTGTCACTTTATTGAAAACACAGCTGCACTGATGTGTCTACTGGAATTTCCCTGCTTTTGACACTGACACAGCTTTTGTACTTGTACATGGAGTGAAACAGTCTACACTGTCAGCAAAGCATAAATCCAAGAATTCCATACTGGATGCCTTTTGAGTTTCCTTATTATTCTTCCACTTTTGTTGTCCACAGAGATCAGAAGTAGCTCTAAACAGTCCTTTTTCACCCTTCCCAAAATCCTTACTCTGGAATAGTTGCAGTAACTCTCTGAGAGGAGGGAGTAGTGTCAGTTCAGACTAAATCATGGCCATTTCCATGTTTATGTATAAAACATCTTGTAAGCTATTTACAGAACACATGAATGCAAGTGGTGTCAGAGTACAATAACCTAATGCTGTTTTTTGGGAGCTTTTTTTGGAAGGGGCAGAGTGTCTGACAGTATTTGGAAATATCAAAGGAAAAAACCCCAACTCATTAATATTTAACCTATAAACAGTTCATTTATCTGGTGGAAGTTCAAGCCTGTTGATTTCTAGTGCTGCTCTTTTTGAAGTAGCTCATAAGCAGCTCTTCAGCTTTTTCCTTCAGTTATTGAAGGCTCCAGAGAGACACAGGACAATGGGGAGGGGAAAATCCAAGAGCTCTAGAAACCATGAAAAGCTCTTCCAAATATAGCTCCCTTTTGCTTTGCTATTATCCATCAGCACTTATGTCTCAGTAACAGCAATATCCTAACAAAATTAAGCAGTCTTCATGCTAACAAAACAGAGAGCCTGTCATGGTACCTAAAGACACACCAAATTTTCTCTTTTTCCGGTTTAAATGTATTTGATACATCACCCACTCAACTCATCCTTCAGAAACCAGGGTGACAACCTCAAGACCATCACTCCTACTTTGTAGCCTGCTCTTTCTGCTAAATACTTTTTATATCTTCTATTTTTTTTTTTTTGTCTCCAAGTGCTAAGCAATTATTTGAATACCATCATCTCCTCTATCAAATAATTTACAAATCCCTTTTTATTCCACAAATTAACTATCTCTAAATGAAACTGTAAATCTACACATGCAGTTTTCTGGGTCATAGCCTTGATTGTTCATGAGATGACAGGGTCTTTGTTCTTTCCCCTATCCCCTCGAAGAAGAAATTGGTCTTTCATAAAACAAAACCCCAGCTGAATAACAGGAAATATGATATTCATAGGCATCTTAAAAACAACAAAAAAATAATTCCAAGATATGTATTTGCAATTTAACATTGGACTTCCTCTTAACTAATTCTCATTCACCTGTTTTATTGATCTCAAGTCTCTAACAAAGCAGCAGAATTTGACTATGACCATTCTCCTTGCTATCTCAATTTACTGCAGCATAATCCCCTGAATGAGTAACTTTACTGAATATGGAGATATTATTCTTCTCATTTTAAATACAGAGAAACACTAAAAGCCACTAATCCCTACCAACATCCTGAACATTCTGGATGAACAAGTTGTCAGAGAACCAGGTCACACAGCTTTCATTACTCATAGCAATACTACCTGATCATTGCCTGCCTCCAATCCTAACAAGCAGTTTCCTTTTTTTTTTTTTTCTGTTTTTGCAGCATTGAATCAGTTAATATGTGAGGATATGTTACCATTGAATATTAGCACATCATTAATGGCAGAAGGTAAACATTTTCCAAGGAATTTTGGAAACATAGATCTCTGCAGGCACAAGCTGCATAACTTTCCAGCCTCATAACCTCCCTCCTTTGAATCAGAAAGATGTACTATACAGTGTGCAAAAACATTAAAAGTGGTACTGAAAGGACAAATAGAATCACAGGCAGAAGATACAATATAATTGTGACCTATCAAAGTAAAATAATCCAACTTTTAGAGATATATTTATCCAAAAATTCCACCTGTGGAGGGGAAAAAACCAAAAGAGTCTCAACTTGAGGTCTCCATATTTATGTACACAAAACTTTATATTCTGGTTCAGACATTTCCTTATCCATAGGCACATAAAATCCCAGCAGAGTTAAGCCTCCATCAACAGGACTGATGTTTTCAAATTTCCTTTGCAATGTGCACACAGATGTACCTTTCTCCTGATGCTCAGTGCACACACCTCAACAACTTTCACATTTGTTCCTACCCTTTCTTGTTCAGCTCTGTTTAAAGCACAGAAATATCGAGAAAGAAGCAAAAGAGAAAAGGAGTCTCTGCCTGACCACTGCTGAAGGCATTCTCCCAGGAGAGCAGCATCTCGCCCTGTTTTAAGTGAGTGTGTGCAAAGGAACAGCTTCAAAGTGGGAGATCCAATAGTTACTGCTGGCAGACACTGCCACCCTCTCACAGGGGATAAAAATGGATCCAGGGAAGAAGGTGCTTAAATCTGGATCCTTCCTTCTCTACCTCTTGGGTAGTCTATAAGTTGAATCCAAATTATGAGTTGGGAATAGACTACTTGCAATATTTCCACACACACAGTTACAACAGCCTGGCTGAAGCAGGGAGCTGAAGACAATGGTAGCTGAATCCATGCATCTCACAAGAAACCTTAACACTTAGCAGGCTCCTGGCATTGTCACTCCAAATCTAAACTGTTGACTAGAGGAGACTTATGGCTCTGTTCCTCTGTGATTTTTGGCAAGCTGTCTAGAAATTTTATTGTACAGCAGAGAATCAAACCTTGACATGCAACATTCTGGCCTTGCCAGTTAACTATGCCTGTCTGAATATTAAACAGTTACATGCTACTGAAATGCAACTTGCTCCTACCCCCTGTTCAAAAGCAAGCACCAACTTAGTTTGGTGAAAGGTGCCCAAGATCGGCTTATGTCTCACATGCAGGTCTATGACAGTACTAAATCAGAGTAAACCTGTTTAAAATGTATTTGCCTCAGTGGCAGTAACCCCAGCATATCCTGACCATGAATCTACTTGGGCTGATTGAGCCACTGGGATGCTCACAGTGCAGGTTCCCTGGGACTGCAGCACCTTATCTACCTGGAGAGCCCATATTTCCAGCTAAAAAAATATGTCCCCCTTGTCCTTTGAAAGAAATAAAGTGTACAAACATTACCAAAAGATACAAAAGTTTTCATTAGATATTTGTACGCTCTTTATTTAGGTGTCTGCTTTTCAGATTTTACTCTCACACCTCACCTGACCTACATAAATAATCATAAATTTGAAGAGGGTGATTGATCCTTCATCCACGTCCCACACCCCTAGTCCTGACTCAAGACTGAAAATAGTCAAGGGTTTGCATGAGTGGTTTAGAAAGGCAAGTCCTAAGGAGTACAAGAGCTGATATGGGCTTATTTTATCTGAGTCTCTGTAGGGGTTGGGCCACTTAGGCAGATTGGAATCACCCTGAGGGATACAGCCCACTCCAACACTGCTAACACCACCTCCATGTGTCCATCCACCCCATCACCACCCTCTGAGACCATGGGCTGGGGCAGGGTCCCAGGCTAGTTAACCATTCTAGCTCTTTGCTTCCTGTGATCTCCTTCCACCAGCTGAATTCCCAGGTTCAAACATCCTACACACACACTGGGCTAGTCTTTGTAGTCTTTCTGCCACAAACCCCAAATAACTGAAACAGGTGTTGGACTCCTTGGAAATACCTAGAAAATCCTAAACTGATAATGCCAGCTGAGTACAACTATCAACCTTATTAACCCTAATAATTTTGCACATGATGGCAGAAAGAAAAACACTTCTGCATTCTCTCTCCAGGAGCTCTCTAATCCTCAAGAAAAGTAAATACACTTACCAAAAAAAAAAAAACAAAAAAAAAAAAAAAAAAAAAAAAAAAAAAAAAAAAAAAAAAAAAGTATTGACAGATCTTTGCCCCACTATGCCGTGGAGAGATATGACCTATCAAATGAGGGACCAGCCTGGGCACAGGGGGACCCTAGTTCAATTTCCATCTGTGCTAGGGCTCTTACACACAATCTTAAGTTAAATTGTGCCTGTGCATCAGTTTTCTCCACCCTGAAAGGGATTTTATCTTTCCTTGGTTTTATCCTGTAAAGCACTAAATTCTACAGACGTGAGAGGGAGGTCATACTGTGTTTCGCAGGTTTATCTTGAGTATTTGAAAATGCATCCTTCCATACCACTGGCACTGCTCTTTGGTTGTTTGTCATGTACTTTTCCATCATCCAACAACAGATGTGCTTTCTGGATAGTCTTCAAGATTGTTTTACAGAGCACTTGAGACTATTTTGTTTTAATTTTATTTCTTTTGTTGCTTATTTTCTTTAAATATTTTAACCTTAGGGATTTGGCTAGGCTACTACTATTAAAAAACTACACAGCAATATGTATTTTGTTTTCGATTTAAGCTAACTTTTGCAAAAGTAAATCTCAAAGGATTGAGTATACCTTCTCCACTTCTCTGATTCTTTCCCCATGAATATTGCTTTCTGTCTGGGCAACATCTCTTCCCTTTGTAGAATGATTATTGAAGCCAAATGTTGCTTGAAATATGGAATATGTTTGCCTTGCTCCTAGAATTGAGAACATAGTTATTTCCTTACTTTCCTGTTTGTCCAAATTCTGTCATCAGGTTTACATAAACAAGTCAGGTAGTCTTTCTTGAGACCAAGGAGATTATGACAGGAAGAAAGCAGACCAAAATGAAGTTGCAGGAAATAAAACCTTTTAAAAACAAAACAAAAAAAACCCCAGTGCATTTCTCTAGACTCCATTCCAGAGAGGCCTAAACTGCTAAAATAAACTTCCTCAAAAGCATGGTTAATCCAGCTCACAACCTTGTTTTCATTCCCACCCTGTGTTCCTTTACTGTTCTTAAAGTCACAGCATTTCAAAAATCTCGAGTTTTTACATCTTAAATTTTATCCAGAATTTAGAAGGATCTGGAAGGGTTGAAGCCAATCACAACTTGCAAAGAAAAAAAAAAAATCCTGTGATCAACTGTAGCAAAAATAAACAAAAATATTCCAAAATTGATTTTAAATAGTGCCATAAACCTTTAAAACTGTGCTGGAGTTGCAACTATGCAGCTCCCATTCCATTTTATAGATGCTGTACATTTGTGTTGCATAAGTTGTTCTGAAGAACCTCAGTCTAAATGCTTAATGCCAATATCATAACTTCAAATTTATTGCTCCATTTAATCTCACTCTGATTCCCAAATTCTACAAATCCAGAGCAGCTTCAAATTCCATTTTTTACAAAGAAATGAAATCCTGTTTCAGAAACAATACCTTTCTTTTCCTTGAGTATTAAATATAGATCCAGAAAGAGAGTTAAAATCTGATGTGCTTGTCATATTTGGTTTATAAGCAGTTTTTGTTCAGTTGAGAACAGGGTTAAAGTCAGCCTGGGAGTATTTAGGTAAGCCTAAGAAGCAACATTGGCAAGGCAAAAAAAGAAATCTAACCTGTTCCTAGTCATTACAATTAGTTCTGACCCACAGACTCAACCTAAAAAAAACTTTGAGAACCTCTAATATAATTATTTAAAATTCTCCCTTCATTTTACTGAATGTGGATCCATTAAGAAAGAAAATTATATCCCCAAAACCCCAAATTTTACATGTACACATGGAGGCAAATTGCTTTGCTCTCTGAACCTCAGTTCTGGCACTGAATTAACAACCATTTCAAATAAATTACTTTTCAAGGGGTAAATTTCAGATACTTTTTCCTTCTCTTTCATTATTTTGCCTGATGGTTTACATGGCCACAAAAAATGACTCAAATAAAACAAAGTCAAGCCTTCCAGGAGGGCCAAACCAAGTTTTTTTTCCTCTCCACAGTCCTTAGCAACTGTTCGAGAACTTCCATGAGTGTTTCATGAATTATTTGGTGATGTCCTGCACAAACAGGATCCCCATGGTCATTCACCACGGGATCATCACTTCTCAGGACAGTTGAAAACCACCCGTAAATATCAAGACACACCATCTAACAAGAACCACCTAGTTAGATCTTGGCTAAACATTGCTTTAGGGAGGTGAGGATGGAAGTAGGTGACACAACGTGTTATGAGACAATTCTGCACACAGCCCCCACTCCACACGGACAGGTTTGTCTTTTCAAAGGCTTACATATGGCTACAGCCATTATTTATTGGTATTTATACCTTGTACAATAATGAGTGAAAGTTTTATTGGTGTCCAGAATATGATTTCGCTCCTAGAATGCTGGCAGTTTCTAAACATGTTGTTCAAAAAAAAAAACCCTAAAACAATGCATCTATGGGAGATCTTCCATGAACTTAATTTTCAGGATTTGTGGGCTGGTATAAGCCCTACTTACTACCTTCAGAAAGGACATAACTAGGACAGACCTTAAAAAAGTCACAATATTAGTTAGCTGTTATGATTTAAGTACCTATTTCCTTAAATAATTGATATCTAGCACTACTGATTATGCAAGAGAGAGGATTTTCACTGTAACTTCAGAGATAAAAATAGATGCTACCAACATAATTGTCCTGGGTTTGTCTTAATTGAAATTTTTGGTAAGGAAGAGCCAGACTAAAATCCCCACAGAATGTAATAGGATAGAGTTCACATGCATGTTTATTTTCTGATGGATTGAATTAATGACTAGCATGTGCAAAGGGCTCTTTAAATCTTCACATAAAGTGCAAGCTTCCATAACTACAAAAACAGAGAACATGGATTCTCTCATTCCAGCATTCTAAGGGAGTTCATGGAATCCCACCACTGGGTCTAGCAGTCAGAAACTAAGAGGAAACAGCAGCCTGTGAGATGGCAATGAAGCAGCAGGAAAATGCTAGGGCTGGGTGAGTGAAGCCATAGAGGACAACTGTACATTATGAGAATGATTTGGCATCTTGAAATAAAAATCTCTCAAAAAAATACAGACTCCACACTAATTCCTTCCAATTAATTCTCACAGGCTCTGTGTCACCTCATTTTCTCTATGTAAGAATTTAGCATTCTGCACATTTATAGCAAAAGTTATGCTAACTGGTATTTTTAGGAATTCACTGCATCATTTTCAATTCTGTGTAGTGTAAGCCTGTCTATGTGTATGTACAGAGAGTAGTATCAGATATAAACATGGCATCAAATATTATTTCAAACTCTCATATAAAAACTCTCTTCCTGCTTCCCCTTCACCTTCCTTTTCCTTGTCAACCATCTTCTTTTTCCTCCCTCCCATTTTCACAAGTCTATCTCACTCCCCTATCTTTTGTCAGCCTTTACTCTTCCCTCCCTCCCTCCCTCCCTCCCTCCCTCATGTCTTTTATTCACTCTTACTCTCCTGTTTGGCCCTACAAATTTGCTTTTGGCTAAAATGTACTGAACATTATTAGAGTAGATACAAGCTGAATGGGTACCACTGGCACGAACCATTTCTATTGTGCTCTAGTAAACAATACTTTGCTTTTTCACTGCTGGTGCTGCTGCTTAGAACAATGTATTGTGCTCAGATTATACTCACTTTGTATATATATTGTTTCAGTTAATAGAAAGCCATTTCAAATTGGTTGCAGAAGCTTCAAAGGAATGTTTGAACAGAGAAGATATAAACTCAATCTAACAGGGTGAAAAGTAAAAAAAAAATTAAAAAAAGGGTCTATCCTTATAACAGTACATACTGCATGTGTACATGAAGTAGAAGGTAATAATTTTAAAAGCTCAGACATACAAAGAGTGGAGAAAAAGATTTTTATTCCACATATGTTAGAGGCTAAATGTCCTAATGAATTCAGCTCCCTCTTCATCAATTAAATTAAGGAACAGTCCTAGTATATCCTGATAGAAGCCAACTTTTCCTCAAAGTCTCTCTTCTCCTGGTCTTTCTTTTCCTATTTGACTGACCTCTGGATCTCAGAGCAAGCAGAAGAAGGAGAAAGCAAAGGAAATGGACAAGCATGGAAGTGTCACTGTTGGATTATCCAGAGGTTCCCAGAAGTGGCTTTTTCTGTGCACAGATAAAGCTAGGATAACTTAGACCTTAACTTATGAAAGCAATACTTAAAATAATTTTTAAAATGTCCTGTTATGTGTGTGTTTGAGAGAACTGGGAAGAAAGCACATTAACTCCAATTTATCTGTTATCAGTTATGGGAATATTAAGTCTATGAACACTGAATCCATCCAGGGGACAACTCCTCCACTGAAATCAAGCCTTGCTGGGAAAAAATAAATAAATAAATAAATAAAATACACATACCTCTGCTAACACATTTTTAGAGGAAAGGTTGATGCATAAAAAGAGGTGAGAACAAAAGTGAAGAGATACAAAGGAGTTTAATTTAAGTAATTGATTTGAAAACCGGGTGTGTTTGCCATTCCTAACCTTCTTTGTACTGTATAGCAACAGCAGGATGAACTCCTCTTGATGATGATGATAATGTCAGTTTGGTGTTAGCCCAGGTCCTGCTCTATCAAAGCATTTTATCTGTACATTTTCTTTTCTCATTATTAGAGGGGTTGCTGCAAAGAAGGTTACTTTTATGTTAAAGGTAGGTTACTTACCCATTCCCTCGCCATCAAAATTCCTTTTCTTTAAGCTACACTTAGGAGAATTTGGCAGGTTTTTCTCTCCATGCAGATAGGCAAGAGGTCCCTTTCCCTCTTAAGCTATACTTAGGACTTGTTAGATGCAGAGGAGGAAGTCCAGAATGATGACAAAGGATAATAATTATGAAGATAAAGATAGAGTCTTTGCTCATTTAAAGCTAATCCAAGAGGCATAAACCATAAGCAGATTCGAACCTGAATTGAGAACAATTGTTCCTTTGCCCATCTGTTTGTTTCTTCCAAACACATGCTTATGAAGTCATGAATACTGCAGCAATAATAGCTTTATTTACTTCACTTCATCCAGTGTGGTCTCTCCCACACCCAGGGACTATTTCCTGGTATAGTTTCCTTCGGAGGAACATTCCATAAGAGTAAGCTTGACAAGTTGTCTCTTGGTGGTGATGCAAACCCAAATGCTGCTGCTCTTTAGAATGCATGCTTTAATATTAATCTTATTATCACCATCTATGATTTATTCTTGGCAGAACCAGAAGGCCTCCCTGCCCACTCCAGGGTAGACAGCCAAAATTTCTGTCTGATTTAATACTGGCATGAAGCTAGTTCCAGAGAAAAAAGATGGTTCTTTTCTTACCATTTGAAAGAGATCAAGGGCAGGGGGGGAAGGGAATACACCATTTTTCTTCACTTTTCCCCTTTACATCACCCTTGCACATTCAATAGAGCAGAACAGCCAGTGACCCCCTCGTGAACTGACTCTGAAATTGTTTCACGAAGATGCCTGCAAGAGGTGCTCAAACACCAGCTGCTCATCTTCCCCTCATGGTTTGCATTTTGCTCATCAGTGAAGGGTAAGACACCTAAGGCTGCTCATGATGCAACACCTCCCACAATGTAAAAAGAATCATTCAAGAAAGTACAAATTACAATGGCTTTAAGTACATAATGCAACTTGTATTAACTTCATCTGAACTGGGAAAACTCCTGTATTTATTCTCTCTATACGCACTTCTTTTTTTTTCTTAAAGCACACTAGATGACATGGAAGTGTTTATGAGAGATTTGTGGACGTGGAGAGCAATATTTTTATTCAAAGCACATGAAAGTTGTAAGATCATACTGATTGGCAGCTTAAAAATAAGTGAATTTGTAGTGTTGAATTGGGCTCTAGTACAAAACTATCTCCTGGGTCACCTGTTTGTTTCTCCCAGTAGAAAATTACTACAAAAAGCAGCACTGATGACAATTCTTGCAGTAGAGATCAGAATGAGAAGAATGGCCTTGAAATTATTTTCACATTCCTACTGTCTGTATAAAGGCAGAAACATCTTTGTAGAAGCACTAAAACATAAGTCTGTATTTACTTGTTTTACATGGAAAAATAGCGTTATCACATCTCTGTAATTAAACCCTTATTAAAAGATAGCTGAGGTCTGTAGGCATGAGGTAACAGTTTAGAAAGAGGTTCATAAAGCCCTGTGGCAAGACCTGGGCTCAGCAGAATGAAGCAGAGAATTCCTGTTCTGTGAGAGCAGGAATGGTCAAGGCATGGTAATAGAGCCCTGCAGGGGTGAGTGAAGCCTCTGTGGTGAGCAGCACCAAGGCAGTGAGCACCACTCCATGTCCATCCTGCCAGACATTCCATAGAAACCTGCTCAGCTCATCTGCTGCTTTTCACAGGCATTGCAGAATGAGCACCAGTTCTGCTTCCTGTAAATCACGTTCTTTTTAATTTTTTTCCTCACTGTGTTCCAAAAGTAAACAAAATAAAAAGACTGCTGGTGCTTGTGTCCTCTCTGCCAATTACACAGTTGAAATTCTAATTATTTTAGACTATTCAATGTTACTTCAAGTTAAATCTCACAGGTCTTTGAACAATGGAGTTAACTTTTTCCAGGCACAATAGCAAGCCCTTCACTTTGTAACACTTGGAGTCCCAATTCCCTTTTTTTTTTTTTTTTTTTTTAGTTTACTACAAAGGCAGCACATAATTGTCCCCAAAATTGCACACATACTTTTCATCACTTCCAAATTGTTCACTTCTACCTGAAAACGGGAATTCTTTTTATATTGGCCCCAAAAAGACAATCTTCATGTTGCAATAAGAAATCCACTCTTCCCGTGTATTGCCATCCCTTGGGATTATCCAGTTCTCCCTGTGTGAAATCTTTGCTCTCCTGTACACTGCCAACACCACTTAACATCAAGAACAGTTGTCACTGTTGTGGTCCCTATGCGAAAAATATTAATGAAATAATGAAAGAAAAACCTCATGAGTGATCTTAAGGGAACTTCATTTGTAAACTTCTTCAGCTCCAAGATCAAAACTTTTGAAAATTTGTTATTGATCTCAAATTTCTTCTTATTATCTCCATCTTCTTAAACAAAGTTAATTTTCTGCATAGTTTCATTTCAAATTAATTACAGAAGTCCCCACAGGTTAAAATCTAATATTTTCCTTGCCTATGAAATCAGTTACTTAAAATCCTAATTTAATGAAAATATCAGGTTATGTGATGTGATCGTACTCTAATGAACACATGCAGTGCTATATCCTCTTTTTTATTTGCTATCATATTTCAGGTACTGTTTCAAGAAACAATGATATTGAGGGAAATTACTGAGGCAGATTAAGAATTTGATGGGTGAACTTGAACAGTGTAACTTCAAACCTTTTGGCTTCCTATCCTAAACTAGGGACAACAGATGAGAAAAGAGTTTTCCAAAGAGGGATGGTAGGAAATCCCACACCTTTAAAAGCTAGGCCATAACAAGTCTACTGCTGCTTCTTCTACATAAAGCCTATTTTTCTATAACCCAAGTGTTATTACTGGGTAACACAGTCGAATTACAAATGCAGTAGTGGCATTTAGGTAAAGAGAGATGGATTAATAAAATATTAAACATTGAGCCTTAAAATTAGTGTTGTTATTATTGATATTGTCACCAGGGCAGCACTTCTGTGAAGCATCCTGATGACAAAACAGCTCTCCATAGCCAGTGCTTATGTGTGAGGAGGGGCAACAGGTGGCAAAGGAGTAAAGGAGGAGGAGGGAGAGACAACAGAACACTGGGCGTGGTGTGGAAAAGCAAGATACAAAAATAAGGTGCTTGCTTGTTCTGGGAGCAAGGAAAAGCAAGGTTTTCAGCAGAGTAAGGAGGGGAAGAAGGACAGAAAATTGTTTTTAGGGGCAAGATTCCTCCAGCACTGCAGGAATTGTTCTGTCAGTTCGGGATGTGTAGCAGCAGGCTGGCTTTTCCCTTGCTTTGAGAGCTGCATGCCAGCGATGTGGCTGCTCTGTGCCGGCTCGTGTGTGGTGAGAGAAACACCTGAAGAGGGAGGAAACAATGTTTTCAAAAGTTTATCCGGTGAGACACTTCTGAAACACCCGAAAATTTGCCTGCTTTCACTTGAGATCGTTGACTTCTAGCACCCGTGAACTATAAAAGCAAACTTCAGGGGGATTCCCATCACTGAGGCAAAAGTGAGGAAAGAGAAGTCTGCCATATAGTACAAGAAAACAATTAATGTTGCTATTTTCCTTCACTATTAAAGGAAAGCAAGCCTAACCCTAGCTAACTCTTAAGAAAAAAAACAAGTCTCAGAGAGAATACTGCCAAAACACTGCTCACTATCATATTAGTAAATGTTTGCAGAGCTTCAAAGCTGCAGAGACATGGCCTTTAAACAATTAAGGTCATTTATGAACTTAGACAGTGGCAAATCTTTGTTTTGCTGTAGAGAAATCTTCAGGAGCAAACTTCAAACTCATTTGAATCAGTCTCTCTATGTTAATTTTTGTTTTCTATTTCTACTGGTAAAAGTGTAATAACAAGACCAAGGCTAAGGTTTTAAAAATAAGAGTATTATAATCATATCAAATAGCATTATTATTCTTCTCAGAATTTATTTAAAAATGTTTGAGAAGTGATGATAGCAACAAAGTTGGGCTTAGGCAGTAGGAAAAGTAATACAAGTTTTAGGAGTTTTTTAGAGCTTAATCAGAAGGAAGAAAAAATTAGCAAAACGCATCCAGAATAGGGTTGTGTTTTTTTTAAATATACTTTTTAATGGCAATAGTTTCTAGGATTCCTACAAATTGAATACCCACAAGATCATTTAAGTTAAAATATAGTTATTTTTCTTAGTATCCACTAAAAAATTCCATTAACCTTAAGCTTGCAACGTCAAAACAATGATGGTGAAATCTGCAGTTTGCACTTCCAAAAACATTTAGTAAAAATATGGCTGAAAGCAATCTGCAGAAAGCGTAGGGGGAGCTAATGGAAAATAATATGACAGATCAACACAAGGACTTTAGAAAGAGACCACTTGTCTGCCAACATCATTGTCACAGTTTCCTCTTTTTTTAATAAATTCTAAAAAATAAAATGTAAGACGTGCTAAACTTCAGTCAGAAGGAATCTATACTTTAAAATTGGGCCATAAATATGATTTACTATAGGATCACCTTACCTTTTTAATACAAATGTTTTAAACCTTATTTTATGCTCCACATGAATTATACATCTGCAGTTCATATCATTTATAAATGATGTGGCCTTTAAGGAATTTGACAATGGACTGATCTAAGATCAAGGGGAAGTTCTCCAGAATGCTTTTAGAATAAACATCAATCTGACAGCATAATTTTTTAGGCATTGTGAAGTGAAGTATCAATTTTATCAGATAATTATCTGCTGGAGGTCAGTGTATGTCAGTTCCCAATCATTTTCTATTAGACATATAATGCAGAGAAGGTATATATGTACTGGAACAGATTTTCTCTGCATATTTATAACTAAGTAGTCCTTCAGGCTTCAGGAAGATAACACAGGTAAAACAAAGATATTTAACCTGCTCTCCTGAGCCAGACAAGATTCATAGCACTAAAAAAAGCTGAAGTCTCCTGTTTTGGTACTGTCCTAAAAGGGATAAATCAGTCAAAAAAGATTAATTTAGTCATAGCCAATATGACTAACACCTCTATTTTTCAGCATAAATATATAAATGACTGTATTTTTCAGCATAAATACATGAAAGCTAAATATAGCAGAACTCACAGAAAAACATTGGTAAAGATTATTTGAATTTTCTTTGTCTTAACTATGCCTTTTAATTCTTCTAGGGTACTATTTCTTCCCTTTAAATGAATTTTATTCCAGACCTTTATGTCGTTCCTTATTTAGAATGAAATTTGGTCTGTTTTACCATAAAGACCTGGAGCTGCAGTCTCACCATAATTCATGAATATAAACAAAAGCAGAAAAGCTGTAAAGTAGAATATTATGTTGTGCAATTATTTCAGAGAGAGGTCTCCAGGAGCAAATTTCAAATTCATTTGAACCAGACTCCGTGTCAGTTTTTACTTTCTATTCCTATAGGTAAAAGTTTCATAACAATACTAAAATCCTCACAATTACTAAAAATTAGTGTGTCCTTCAAGGGCATGGAGACTGAGATTTCCCAGGATCTGGCAATGAGGTCCTGGGATATGATCTGTTAATCTCTTTCCAAAGCCACCTGACACTGAGTGCTACGGGCTTTGGAAGTAACTGAAAGTACCAGGCAAATTTTCGAATACAATTTTTTTTTTTTTTAACTTGCAAAACAGAAGGGGAGGATGGATTCTGCACCTGTTGCAGTCTCTGTGAATGACCATGGGGTTTGGACATCCCCACTGCTCTTGGAGGGTGCTTCCCTTCTCTGTGTGGCTTGGAAGCCTTCGTGGAACCTCTGGTCCTTTCAGACTCTGAGGGCTGATGGAGTGTGAGAGCACAGCTATAACTGAGGTAATAAATGCACTCACTCTCTCATCATATTCCTCTGCAAGAGCACGGATCTATGGGATTCAGCTGGGAACCTGGCAAGCTCCAGGAAGGTCTTCCACCACTGAATGTGCCCAAATAGAAGTACCCACCAACTGCAACCCCACAGGGCTCATTATAAGATAAAAAACTATGAATTATTCTTGCAGAACAAAAACCCCATTGGTTTAGAAGCTTCTCTCTATGTTATTCTTAGGGGATTTATGTTTTTCTGAGAAAGAAATGTTCTCACTGCATAACTTCCATATTTAACATTGCAAGGAAAGTATATAGAGCAAAGAAAAAACTGTCTTAAAGAAAAAAAAAAAAACCAAAAAACAAAAAACCAGAACATCACACCTCATGTAAAATTTTAGATGCTGGGCTCTTTCTTTGTCTTTTATATTTGATTTGAACAAACCAATTGCCTAAAATTGTCAAATAGTGGCATTACAGTCTGTCATCTCAAACCACAATACTGATTGGGTTTCCCAGTTGAAGACAAAGGCTTCCCTGCCCTACATGCCAGCCAGGCTGCCACTGCCTCCTTCCACACCAGGGAAGTAAATGTACATCTAACACAGGCTTTTGGAGCTTTGCACAGCACCATTGAGAGAGATTCTGTAGCCCTAGGTGCAGACAACACCAGATTAGGTGCTTTCTGGCTATGTCACGTTTTAATTCCAGTATGGCCGATCATGAAAATAATTTTAGACCCACAGAAAGCAGGTGTAATGCACATGTCGTGGCCCTTCCACTGCAGGCTGGCTTCAGCAAGCCACAAAAGTGGCAGAGCTGCCAACATGTGGAGAATCCTGCTTATCTTTCCCCAAACCCTTAATCCTCAAAGACGGGAGACACTACAGCAGAAAAAAATAAATTGCTTTGCCTCAAAACCACAGTATCCAGAAAGATAGCCTGGTGCATAACTAACTACATTTTATATTTGTTTTTTTGTGGGTGTTTGTTTGTTTGTTTGTAGTTTTTTGGTAGGGTTTTTTTTTTTTTGTTTTGTTTTTTTTTCTGCAGGGTGCTTGTTATTCATCCCAGAGACCTTAAAATAAACTGGGAACCCATTAATGAACAATCCCTTGTGTTACAGTCATAGATATTTTCCCCATTTCACAGTTGGAAAAATAAGTGCACAATGAGAGCAAATGACTTTCCCAGTTGCAGAGCATGCATATCTGTGGCAGAGCATGCATATCTGTGGCAGAGCTGGGAGGGCTCATGGACTATCCTTCTGCTTGAACCACCATCCTACGCCCTATCCCTCCCCAGGACTCACTCGCTTCTCATGAATGGTAAAAACCAGACAGAAGTTCCCGAGAGCAGACGCGTCTAAAAAAAGTCTTTGGCACCGATTAAAAATGGCCCCGAAGCTTTAAAAAAGCAGCCAGTCCATGGCCCTGGAGCTGTGTAATGGGTTTTTGAGCTCCATTTTTGGTTTCTGTGGTTATGCAGCAAGGTTTTAAGCGGTGGAGCAGCGCGGTGCATCCGGCTGCTCCTGCCGGTGATGATAGCAGTGGCCCCTGTTCGTGCATGCTGTGTTCATCAACTAAACTCTGCAGCTGCCCTGCAGCAAGCCTGGGGTTTGCTCCACCTGGGCAGCATTTGAAGACGAGCAGCTCCTTTCAAGATATTTGCAAACCTTGTCAGAGTCTGATTGCAGCATGACGCCGACACTGGGCTGATTATCGCTTGTCTGAGGAAGCGCTGTTTGCATGAGCACACTGGCTTGTCTCCTGCTATCTGCTGAGCTGGATATCAGCACGGCAGTACTGTGGCAGCAGTGCTACAGCAAAGCTCCAGCTACGCTGCTGAAACAGAAAAGGATCCATTTTTTTTCTGTAAATGCCAAATATTTGCCAAGAAGATTCCAAGGTCAGTGTTGCTGTGTATCTCAAATTAAGAAAAAAAAAACCAAAACAAAACACCACCAACAAAAACCTCCAGCCTGACTATATCAACTTCACCTCTGACTTATTCAGTATATTTGAGTAGGTACAGAAAATCTATTTCACCTAAAATAGTGTATTCATTATGCATTAGTGTAGCAGGTAGAAAGGAAATAAAGGAGAATAATATAATTGAAAATGACAGAACAACACTTTTCTTCATTATTTTATTGTTCTTTCTCCACTTTTCACTGTTTCAGCCCCCAACACCTAGTGTTTTTTTTTTAATATATGTATATATATAACAGAAATATATAAAATAAACCAATCCCAGACATTCAGTCTGGAGTGAGTGGATTGGGATAAAGAGGTAAGCTTTGTGAGGTAGCACGTACATGCCATCTGTACAGACAGTCACAGCACGCTCAGAGCAAACATCCAGTTCCACTACATCACTTAGCTACTCCTTGGAAACACTGAGCAACCCAAGTGCATCTGAATGAAAACCAGGAAGGTTCAATTTCTGCTCCCCTCCCCAAGATCTTATAGAATACTATTTACAATTGCTGGTCTCTGGAGGAAAACAAAGTCACTATAAATTATCAGAAAAAATAAGATAAATGTGTGCTCTATACAGAACCACAGTCCCTACTCACTCTTCTGTTCTCTGCACGTGCCTTAAATCCACATTGGGGTTGCCCTCATTCAGACTCCTCAAGTGAAGGCAAGAGACTGGAGGGGACCTGGACTTCCTCAATATCTGATCACATTTTGGCAGTTGTGTGGATTTTCTGCCAAGCACGATGGAAAGGTTAAATGGTAAATGAACCAAAGTCCTACAGGCATCTATCTGACAGGAGCCTCTGGAAGAAAACTGCTTTCCTGCACTCGAGCAGCTGAGCTAACAGAGACAGCATTTATTTTCAGCAGAGCATGTTGCCACAACCCTCTGTTTATTTTAGCATTGTCAAATTTTCCAGTAAATCCTTCGGGGATACACTCTACATGTAATTTTCATTAACTTCAGGGAAAGTATGAATTGGGAGAGGGGAAAAAATCCTTACAGAAAAAGATTTGGGATTTTCCTGCATAATTGCAAGCATTTTCCATGCTGTCAGTCCTAAAAAACTGAAAAGTAATTCAGAAATAAAACAAATAGCCAACAGAATGAGCAGAAACTACATAAATTGGTGGTGACTTTCTCAATTCATGATCTTAAGAGACATTTTGGTCTACTGTGCTGCCCACTTGCTAACAATACAAATAATAAAGGAAGAAAAGAATCACTGATGAGAAGAAAAAAATAATTTAGAAACAAAAGAAAAACGGAAAAGTCATTACTTCTATCCTTATTCAAACACTATTCTGAAAGAAACATTGATTAAAGGAAAAGAAAAGGAATGTCTGAGAGCATGTGCCATCAGACACAGGAAAAAGCACAAAAATGCTTTCAGAGATTCTTGACAGACCCTGGAGTATGTGTCCTCTGCTTAAATCTCCTGAAATCCACAAGTATCAGAAGGGAATTTGCAAGATGGTTTGTGTTCTCTTAAGACTATTTGGGAACTGGGTCTAGCTGGTACACATAAGATTAAATAAAACACCAGTGCTGTTGACTAAACCTTTTAAATTATCCATAAAATGTGTTATTTCTGCTCCTGGATATAACTAGAGGCTGGGATGTCACATGCACAGCCTCTACTTGCTATAGATTTATTTATTTCCTAAGGAATTTCAGTTTCTCTCCCTCTTCAAATGGCTTTCCCAATTGTCACTTCTATAGCTGTACACTTCCACAAAACAAGCTTATGTCACTAACCTACAGTGCCTTTGTTCCTGGTTGCTTTCTTCCCCTAAGCAAAACAAACGAAATGTCTAAAAAAGCTGAACTTTCTTTTTAAAATTTTGTTTGTTTATGTATTTATTTTGTTCATTCCTGCTGCTGGAGCTTGGAGTAAATTGCAACTCACCATTGACTTATTTCTGATGATTTTCCAAGACAATCCAGCAATAGTTAGGGCATGGAATGAAATATATTCAAGTCACATGATTTCTCTTGCAGGTTGCCTTTTCATGTTACTCTCTCCCCACCTTCACTACATTTTCTACAGTGTCAGTCTCAACTTAATTTTCAGCATCTCGTGCAAATAGCCCTGAACAGGGCTCTTTTATGCTCCTGCTTCTAACAGAGAACTCTGAATGAAGAGGAACCAGAAAGTATTTATTAATTAATCTTGCTCACCTTCAAGATGCCTCTTCAATCTTTCCAACATGTCTCTGTCCCATGGATCAGAAGGAACCAATCAAAGATCTGTTAATTTTGGAGATAAGAGCAGCATTTGCCTTTACCTGTTCTTCAGCAGAAGCAGAATATCCCCTCTGAGGAACTTGTGCTGCATCACGATAAACAAAGAAATATTATTTTCTTAAATACAGTCAATCATAGAAAAATGGCAACTTTTTTTTTTTTAATGAATAGCTTTTTTAATTGGGAAAATAACAGGAGTACATATGACATGCTAGCATCTAGGACATTTTAGGCATAAGGCACCAAAATATACATAGAAACACCTTTCAAAATTCCTTTTGGTATAAGTGGGAACCTGTAAGCAAATCCATTGTGCCTCACGGCTACCCTCCTGAATAGACAACACCATCAGAATAGTCTATATAAACTATTATCTGGATTTCAAAATAGAAATTTAGAAAAAAATCAGTGCTAAAATATTTGTCTTAGATTTTTTCAATCTCTCTCTTCTCTTAGCAGATTATTATAAAAAAAAAAACAAAAAACAAAACATTTCAAGAACATACACTCAAAATAACAGCGTTCATAATTTTTCAGGTAATCCTAGATTACTATTAGAGGATAACTTGAAATAATTGTGAACATTTTATACCTACATCTATGCATATATTTATCAGATAAATATAACTCTATCTAAACCAAACTGCTCAGTGTCAAGTGTGAATAAAAAAATGGCAGTATTCACAATAGGAGAGGGAGTAGAAAGAGGCCAGAATGTGCCCTAACAATTTTTGCAACCTAAAGATTGCTTTTATCTGCAGCAGTCATTAGCAATGGCAACTATGAAAATATTCACCATTCTTTCTTTGGCCTAATTAGTTGCATTTCAGTATTATCCAGCTTTAACATCACAGTGAGTTAATACAAGGTTGACAGCAACAGGAAAGATTTTAATGGCAACTGCTAAGCACAAAACATAAAACAAGGGGAACAGAGAGCCAGAGCAAGAGGCAGATACAGACCTGGTGCTGGTGTTTCAGCTGTACAAACCTCCCCATAAAGTCCACAGCCTTCTAGAGACACACCTTTGAAATCAAAACCTTTTTGGCAAGCTGATCACTTTTGGCATTCTGTCATTGGGAAACTTTTGGGTTGGTACTCAGCAAATTAGCAGATCCTTCCTAAGCAGCCAAGGGGCCAGCCCAACAAAAGGATGACAATCTTTAGGACCTGGCTGGAGAGGAGCTAAGGAGCTGCAGCTCCTGTACACCTCTTCAGCCCTGTTCTGCAGCTTGTCATCAGAGGCTGGTAGCACATTTCTGCTTGTGCCTCAATACCTGTGTGCTTTTACAGCCTCAAAGTATCAGGTACAAAGTACAAGGGCCTGTCTCTCTCGCTTCTGTCAATTTTGCATGAATCATCCCATCGCTTGTCAGCAAAACCTTGTTGCCTTCACAGTTCATTCAGTGTGGGGAAAATAGAAAATCAGACACCAAAACAACAAAGGAAAGAAAGATCTGTGAAGTCTCTCCTCTGACTTTGGTGAGCTTTGGTGGTTGACCTCTTCTCCCAGAAAACCACTGAGAAAATTGCCTTAAGCTGCACCAGGGGAGGGTGAGGTTGGACATTACGAGGGACTTCTTCATGCAAAGGGCTATTAAACCTTGGAATGGACTGCCCAGGGAGATGGTGAACATCTCTAGGAAAGGTGACTGCAAGAAATACCTGGATGTGGGAGTTGGTGCCATGGTCTGGTTGACCAGGTCGTGTTTGGTCAAAGGTTGGACTGAATAATCTCAGGGATACTTTCCAACCTAAACAATTCTGTGATTCTATGAATCAGGTCCACAAATGCATGAAAGAAATAGACCCAACACTTAATTTTTTAAAGCTACTAAATAACTAATTAGAAGAACCTAATGTTATTGTGCAAAATAGAATGTAATTATACATAGAATGTACAATTGCAAGTTAGAATTCTATTGTACATAGAATGTAATTTCTCTAATACATGCAATGAAGAGCCACAAACAGAAATAATAGAGGTACAAATATAAAGACAGTTATATTCTCTGCACTACCATTCTGTGAGCTACCATTGGCTCCTAGTGTTAGCTGGAAGGATCAATGCAGATATTCCTAATTTGAGAGGTACAGCATGTTTCATGTCAGTAGTAGATAATATATTTTTTATGTTGCTATTACTTGTTTCCTTAGGCGCCCATATACATTTATCCTCAGCTGGCTTAAGAAAAGAAACAAACAAATAAACCCAGAACATCTAAACCAACAAAAAACATGGCCCAAAACCAGACCAAAAAAACCCCTCACTAAATTCAGCAACTAAAACCCTTCAGACCTCTTAAAACAGCAACAATATCCATTAATATAAGTAATACTTGCCTTAAAATCTCTCTCATAAATTGTTGTGCCAAATACCTATATCCCAAGTCTTCTGCAGGAAAATTTAAATCTAAGATGTCAATTCACACTTTTGTTTGCACTGGGACTCTGAAGTAAATAAAACTTTATGTTGAGATTTAATTCAAGAAAAACAAAACAACACTTTACATCCACAAAATGTGGGTCTGAAATCAAAATAAACTGCCAGAAGTGATGGGAAAGAGAAATAAGAAATAAAGATGTTTGACTAAGAGATGGCTAGCATCTTCTTTAAAAATTAATGTAACAGTGATGTTGCAGCATAAAACACCTCACAGTTTTATATCATGTTCCAAACCCAGCATTAGAATCAAGCTTCAGTTGCTCTGACCAGCTGAAATCCTCACAAATAGTGTACTTTAGACAACTGCATATGGAAACCATGTGCAACCATCAGGGATGCACAGACAAATCGGAGACAGGAAGGGATCAGTGTGCCACATTGCTGAAGTCTTGGTAAGCAGCCCATGTAAATCTTCAGAGCATAACAAATAGCTAAATTGGCAAAGCTTTACAATAAGCAGCAAATCATTATTGCTTTACTCAGCATTTGTTTCTAAAACAACGTGCTGTATTCGTTTGGCATTCATGTGATGGTTACGCTCACATGCAGCAGGAACTTTGTTGCCCTTTAGTGTAAGAAAAGAGGGAAAAAATGTAGGAAAGGAGGAAAAAACCAAAAAAAAGTCAGATGTCCCTAGATGTCCCTGCTGTGCTTACAAGCTCAGGACATCTCAATGGAAAAAAATATTCAGTAGGTTACGTTAGTGAATTAAAGCCAGGTGAAGTTTGTAACGAGTCAGGATAATTATGGCAGAATTTCTCCAAGTGGAAGGCCTGGGCGGCTGCTGGCTCATGTGACAATGCAGCTGCTTCAGAACAAGTAGACTGATGCTTTTTCTTTGACTTTCCACTGTTTTCCAAACTTTATTTCTATTAAGGAGTCTTAATTTTCCCTTTGTCATTATTAGTTTTAAATATGCTGTCCAGTGTGGTGTCATGGAGCTTTTAATTTTTGAGAGGAAATCAGAAAAAAAAAATCAGCAGAAAAAAGTCAAGCCTGTGAACATTTTTATTTACATACAAGTTCTTGCCTAAGTGAAAACCCCAACAATGTGGGGTCACCCCAAAAGGCAGGTTACCTGCAAGGCAGCAACACAACCACTGACAAAACCTAGAAAACACCCTACCAATAAACCATGTCAATATTCATACCAAAAATAACAGCATCAGTTGCTAGTCAAGACAAATATAAATGTGTTTCTAGAGTGCCTTCACAGTTCTTTCAGGTCAGATATAACTTGCAGAAAAGACTACTTTAAAGAGTATTTTTAGAGCACTATTAATTGTTTTACAGGGGCTATTTTCAGTCTCTCTATATAAAAGCTGCTTCAACAAACAATCTGCACATGACAGAAAAGATAAAAAATGCATAGATAAAAATTATCCTTAAAGACGCATCAGAAACAGCCAACATCTCATGAACTGTGATAATTAAAGCAAAACATACTCCACAACCATTTCAATTTCTTGGCTTTTCCACAGCTTTCTGGCAACTAAACAGGAGCCTTAAAAAAGCAGTAAGATGGTGCTTCAAATATGCTTTTTTAAGAAGGGTGACACACCTGACACACCACATTTAGGCCCCAGCTTTCCAATCCAACCAATGATCCACCATCACACTCTCTTTTTGATAGATCAGAGTTTTTCTTAATACGTATTCTCATCGGATAACTTAATACCAAAATTGATGCTTGAACTTAATAACAAAAGCCTTTTGAATTTTTTGATGCCCATTGTGTTTTAACTGCAATGCTGTGAATCAAAAACAACCAAGGTGAAGTATAATGCCACAAATGCATTTAGCTCCCTCAGGTTCAAAGCCACTTGAAATCTCCATACCTCCTAAAGACCATTTCTTACTAGGAGATGTGGATCATAGAGCAGAAACAACAAAGTTTTGAGAATTAAACTTTCAAAACACTTTAGACAGTGTGAACCAAGAATTAGTATAGATCTTTGACAGAGTGACTGCACAAATTCAGTTTAAATAAATTGAACGGACATTGGATCTGCTGATTCCTCCTTTGTGCAAGATATCTCTTGGACAATATCTCTGCTGCCTGATTTCTCCTTAAGAATTTCTAATCTCTGTGGGTTTTTGGAATGCATGTTCGAATACATGAAGAAATCACACTGAAATCTATGTTAACTGGACTTCTTTATGGGTTCATATGCATGATGGCACGTGTGTAAATACATAGGTAACACTGCTGCTCCTCTACCAGACAATCAAGCAACATGGGAAGAAGACATTGCTACTACATTGAGATTATTCTTTAAAAATGTTGAAGCAAAATAAGGCAGCAAGCACTTACTTACTTACTGTCAGAAATGTTACAGGTAGACAGGATGGTTAAAGAATGAAAGCTCAAAATGTCTCATTCATCATATCCTTTATTAATGAACAGATGAAATACAAAATATTAAATTTCTAGAGGGAAACTTTAATATAAATTTGATTCTTATTTATAAATACAAAACTCCAGGGGCTTTTGGACTCATTTTAGAGTAAAACAAAATGAAACAAAAAAGCTGAATTTGGGGTTAAGTTTGAAAAACTGCATCAGGATCTTATTTGAGTTTTGGTGGTTAAAAAGCAATCACTTAACAGAACTGGTAGGACAAGACTTCTTATCCATTTATTTGTGAACAAAATGTATCCCATTTTTTATTAAAAATTTTCAAAATTGAGAACTCTTTTTTCCAGTGTAATATGTATTTTTTACATATGTATTATAGTTGCCACATGTTCTCTCTCTTCCAAGAGACAAAACTACAAAATAACTTTTCATAGATCAAGTAAGTGAAAACTGATGATAATGTTACTGATGATGAACTGATAATAATGCTTGTATCTATGGAATTTGGATTAAAACATCTTTCTCTGATTCCCTGAAATAGATTAGAAAAGAGAAGAAGACAAAACTCTTATGAAACCAGTATTTCTAACTGCCAGCTTCTTAGAAATATGCCGACTTTTTCTGCATTCTTTACTAGATGTGGAAATACAAAACCAGAAATATATCATCTCTTTTTCCACTCCTAAAAGTCTCAGACTTACCCAAAATATATAGATGTGAGGTGAAAACCAAATGACATATTCAGCTTTGTTTTATAAGACCATAGATAAGGTCTAATCCATCTCTAAGGGACAGTAGCAAGTTAGCCTCTGGTTTTTTGCCCAGTAGCTCAAAGTTTTGGGGGAAATGTGCAGCAGTAGGAAACTGAAGAGGTACAAAATGAGGCTCCTGGGAACTGGTTATCACTGGAGATCCCAGGCCTGTGTGAGATTAGTACAGGTGGAAAAAAAAACAAGACAAAAAACTGCACAACTTTACACTGTTGATGTGTTTGTTACTATGCTCCTCAGAAGTGCTAAAGAAAACTGAGGTGGGGTGATGGTGTTTCCCTCCAGCCCTGAAACTTGCAGTTATAATAGGTAAACAAAGGGTTCAGAGCAAGATAGCGTAAAGAGTAAGTAAAAGTAAAAGTAGAAATGACCAAAAAAAATCAAAATAGCAAGTTTTCCTGCCCTGGGTTTGCTCCATGGTGTTGTAGAGCACTTTGCAAAGTCCAGGGCTTTGTATTGGGCCCGAGGGAGGGAACTCCATGGGGGCACTGAAAACCATCACAGTGCAGACAGAGTTAAATGACTGATTACAGGAACTGAGCTGGAGGGCATATATATGTGTGGGTCATTAAACCAATGCCAACATTTCTAACCTAACTTCTAGCTCCCTCTTCCCCCACAGACAGCCCACCTGCTGCAACTTCTCCAAGACCTTTAATTGCTTGCAGGTTCCTCACGGAACTTCTGCCTAGAGGCTGGGAACTATTAGCATCCTTACAATAGTTACATTCTAACTTTGAAGCATGCCCTTTGCTTCCATCCATCCCACTGCTCCCAGCTCCTCAGCTGCGTCACTGAACTGCTGATTCATGTCACAGATGGTGCTTTTAGCTAAAGGCTGCCTTTTACAGCTGGGCAGAAAAATGCCTATACAGAGACGTTGCTCAGTACACCTAGGACAGGATGCACTATTCCAAATAAAAACAGACTTTTAAAGCTAGAGTCAACAGTATTTAATCACTATGCAAATCTTGCCATATGTCCAGACATAAACCCAGACAGTCATGTCCCTCCAGCCCTGTTGGTCATATGGTCAGCCTGGTTTGTGCCAAGTCTGTGGCAAGGGTGTGTTTTTTCAGGGCCCTGGAAGCTTTCCTCCTTTCGGATTAGAGCCATAACTATTCAGGGATCCCAACAGTTTACAGAAGAACTGCTTATGCTCATGCCAGGTAGAAACCACTACACTCCAGGCACTCAAACACTTCTAGCATTTTGCTGCCTGACATGAGCATTTGAAAAATCCAATGAAATCTGTTTGTCTGAAAAATACAACCAAGTCTCTTTGCTTTTTGCATATGACCAGCTTACACATATGATAGACATTCACCTTTATCTCTTGCTTTGGAACCTTAATTTCTCTAAGCTGGTTCAGAGGTTTCCCTCTTTTGTCCCCAGAATGGAAACTTCAAATGTTTAATGGAGTGGGAATAACCGAGGGATAATTGTAAGACAAGTAGTGCTTGATATCCTTGAAAAAGCTTTTTTTTTTTTTTTTTCTTTCTGCCACTGCAGCTCTTTCTGCCTGCCTGCCTCCATCCCCAGTGATGACAGTGCAGTTTCTTTGCCTTCAGGGTCCCTTTTGTCATTTAGGTCCAGAATTCACTAGAAGATGTAGACAACCAGGCCTTTCATTGATCTCTGCTAGACAGCTGAGGTGGTGACTCAGCCTCTGTACCAAAATATTGCCTAGCAATAGGCAATTAAACTGATTAACTGCCCAAATTATCTTCAGGTAATTCTGAACTCCTAGCATATGCTCCATATACTTCTGTGAATGTTAGCTGCTGCATCTCCATGCTGCATTCATATTTCTCTGTCTGGCAACAGCTATGCATGCAGACTGCTAGATGGATATTCGCAGATAAAAGCAATGATGAACAAAACTGCATCTCCCCCTGTTTTGGTATTCTGTGACATTCCCATCTCAGCAGACTGTGTCTGGCAGTCTCACAATGAGGCACTGCATGTGTCAGGGAGATGGATTATATCTGCAGTGTCTGAATTTCAACCCTGACTACACGAGCGCCTGCTTAACCTTACCTCGGGGATCTTGAATTTTTGTGTCATTGAGTTAGAACAGCAAATATATATATTTTTATGTGCCCTTATTATGGCACATTGCAAACATTTAGTAGTGTGATATAACAAAATTAAAGAAAGCCATTTTTAACCTTTTTACGCATTTGGCAAGTAACGTGTTTACTCTTTATTTTGAACTACAAAGCTCAAAATACTGCAATAACAGTGCAATAGTAATTTTTAGGGTGGTTTGCTTTAGGTGTTGGAGAATTTAAAAAAAAAATAAATTATGAATTCCTTTTCAGCGTCTTTAGGCAGACCACACAGAAACTAGAAATAACACATTAGTATACTCATTTCAACTGACTGAGGTGTGAACACCAATGCCAAAAAACCCCATAATTAAATAAATTGATTAATCTCATTGCCTTCTGTCTCGTTAAAAACATTGGTGCTGTTATTTAACTGAAATTTATATATGGAAGATATTAAAAGAAACAATGAAATTCCTGAAAAATTTCAGTCTCCAATACCAGGATGAAGCAGAAAAAAAATAATCACACCAATGGCAGCTGAAAATGAAAATAAAAAAATCCATGAAAAATTGCTAAACTTGGATCTTCACTGCTATAAATTGAGATCTGGGCAAAACCAGAAAGATACTAAACACATGAGGTTCATATTTTGCAGTTCTTGAAGGGAGTTATATGGAAAACAACTTTGGCCTTTTGAGGTTAATTTGGTCCTTTTAAGATATGACCTAAGATTTATCTTTTGGAAATATAAAGACTATAATATTACTGTTACATGTATACCTGACTATAATAACATTGTTACCTTGAGCAGAGCAGTGAATGCAGATGAAAAGAAAAATTTAATTAAATCTGATAGCATACACCTGCAGTTGGATATCTCCTACTGCTCACAATATTGAGGATTGGCTTGATTTCAGAAGGGAAACATCAAGCTAAAATCCTTACAGGTAAGTTTGTTTTACCACTATTTTCTCCTTCATAAAATCACAATTAGCTTATTGCAGCAGCAGTTTTTAAAAGGTGCAATGTGACCTTTTTTTTTTTCCTTCCCCCT